>BRZM01000024.1:1487164-1702877 GCA_033238685.1 Lates japonicus
CTGTGAAAACAACAGGTCCATTGATTTTTGAAATGTCACAGTGGAAGTAAAAAGATGTTTTTTTTTCCAATACTAATTTGATAACTACTAAAATAATATGTTTTAGAATATGGTGTCTCCTAGGAGATGACAGTACCTGAGAGGAGGTTTATTGCTATTTGTGCCCCCATACAGAATTACATAGCTGTCTGTGGGTGGGGAGTTTACAGAGGAACAGTGCTTTGAACAAATACAGATAAGGATTAAATTTACAACCTTATTTTTAGAGGTTCACGTGACTTCATCAGTGTATGAACCAACAGGTTAAACCACAAATTTCCTTGTGGTTTGTTGAACTCAGTTGTCACGATGTAACATCTAAAACCTTAATATACATTCTTTCCCCTTAAGTGGCTGAGGTTGGAAATGTTGGAAAAATCCTCCAATTCCATACTTTCTGATAGTATCATACACACACTGTTCTGTATGTACTGTTCATTGAAGCTGAGGTATAGTTCACACCAGTGATGGCTGCACCATATCATCACATGGAAATATTGTAGTTTTCTTGTGCATCATTTTAAACACATTCCTCCATAATTCAGCAAGGCATTTTTTGGTATCTTTGGAGACTTTGGTACCACAACTGAAAAAAATACCTGCAGTATTAAGATTGAGTCACCTGATGGTGCTGTTGCTCCGTTTAGGCAGCCCCGGTGACAACCCGCCACTCCTTTTCTTTCAGCTGCAGCATCCATCTCACAGACGTGGACTGGCCACATGTTTCTCTCACCTACCATGGTTCATCATCAGTTGCATTAATAACCTCATTTCTGAAATTTTCCTCCCATTTTCAAACAGAATCTCTCCTAGTTTTCCCCCTCAGTGGATGCCTCTAGAGAGGAGTCACTGAAATGTTGATTGGGTCTTTGTGGTGGCATCAGCTGGGCTAATGTAGGTCACAGTGGAGGGACACCTGTACGGCGTGCCGGCTCCGCAACATGGACGCTGCCTGTAAAGATGGCCACTGTCTACTGTCTACACACACACACAGTGGGGAGGGTGTATGGTGGGTGTGGTTGTAAGCTGGAATGATGACACTGGTTAGATGAGGTTGTTATTTTGATACATGACCATCAGTCCATTCCACCGGTGTCAAGGCTAACATAGCATGGGTACAAAGGACAATTCATATTACATGCCAATCTCCCTCTGAAATTTCCACAATTTTATGGATGAATAAACACAACCTTGAACCTTGATCTCCTGCAATTATGTTGATGGATGAAATCAAAAAGATCAGCCGAATAAAATTCACCACTTTAAACACAAGAGCCTGTGTTTTTTGTGGCTGTAATGACACTACACAGTCGTCTCCCAAGGACAAAATGACTTTACCTACTTATTCCTTGATACGACTGCTCTTTTATTCTGAAACCTGCACCCTCCATTTATCTCTGAATATGACAGCAAACATATTCCTTCTCAGATTAAAAAAATGCAATAGAAACGATGTAGAATACAAGCTAGTGAAAAAGCAGCTCGCTATGCTCTGAGGGACATGTCAAACCATTTATAAACTGGATTATCTAAAGGGCTTTGTTTGGAGGTAAAACTCACTTTACAACAGTTAGTTAATTAGTATATGACACAGTGGTGATGATTACAACAGTTTACTGTTCACCTTCATTTTTCTTTCCAAATAACTTACTAACCTAAAAGCCTTTTTTAAAACGCTTTGTGACAGTCTGACTGCTCGCTGCCTTCGCTTATGTTCCTGCCATCTCTGGTTAATTAATTGAGAGTGGCAACGCTGTCACAGCCAACAGGAATGTTTCCTGAGCTTAACGCTGATTTTAATTTGGTCCACCATGTTCCAGCCAGATCAAGAACCCAAATCCCTGGATCTTTCCATCATCCACCTCCCACCCTCACCCCCTGCGTATTAGAGGCCCTGAAATGTCCACTGGCTACCTTAAACCAAACAGACCCACTGGCATTGAACCTCTCCAGCTAATCCATTGTATATTTTCAATTACATATCGGGGGCTGGGGAGCGAGTGGACAGTAAGCTCTCGCCCTCTGCCTGGAAAACGCTGTCCTCTTGTGACCTAAATATCAAGCTAAAGAAGAGGGAGAGAAGGGGGGGAGGGATGTGTGTGGGGGGTAAAACAAAACACACACACGCACAAAACCCAACAACAACAAAAAAAATAGGTCACATATTTCCTAGTTCCACGCCACAGAATTGGATTGTGCTGAGGAGAAATAATCACGGTCATGTTTGAATCTGACAGGCAGATTGCCGGACGGTTGCCCTCTCATCAATGTTTCAAATTGGCCAGGATGACCAGTCGGTGGAGTCACACACTCCATCTTGGCTAACCAACCCCAGACAGTGAAAAAAACGAGGATGAGCCTAATATTCTTTCACCAATTGTGGAGTAGTCTGTTGGCACAAAATGAAAGAAGAAAATAAATGGTATGTATAGAAAAATCCATAACATATTATAATGGTTATGTCCAGGTATTAAAACGGCTGAGCCACATTAAAGAATATGACCAGAAGCTGCCATACCTTGGGCTTATCTCAGTTATTTTCAAACCAACCCATTATTATTTTCTATTCAATCACCCTCCTCTCCTCCTCTTTTAGTCTGGTTTTCTGTCTGGCTTCCACTCCTCATCCCTTTCTTTTCAGTCTCCATTATTTATTTGAACTGCTTGAAATGAGACTGAGCCAGAACCCATCCTCTCACTCCCTGCCCCTCCCTCTTTCTGACTCCATCCTTGCCTCCCCCACCCCCTCCAATTTCTTTAGCTTCCCACAACCTGATGAAGAGTGGCCTTGACAGGCCTACTAATAAGGAGGCTTAAACACACCCAGATCCAGCCTGAGCTTTTTATACTAAGAATTAGATGCTGATGACTCCCCCTCCTCCACACTATTTGTAATTTTATCGTGGCATTACCCTTTTCTTTTTCCTCTTGTGCCAGATCCATATCTGACACGATCAAGCTTCTCCTTTTTCCCTCGTCCTCCCTTCCTCTCCTATCCCTCTGGAAACACAAGAAAAGACTGACCAGAGACCATTCTTTCTTTACTGCCCCCATCATCCTCTTTACCATCGCTTCCTCCATATCAACCAGTCCGAAGGCTGGATTCTTGAACAATGCCACTTCACATCACAGAGCAGCACCAAAGGAGACTGAAGAAAGGGGAGAGAGCAGGGGGCAGACAGAGGTCCCTGCCTCCCTGAACTCCCAAGTGCTGCTAATCAGAGGGGTGTTGCAGAGGGTGGCGGTGATGACGCACGTCTTTCCTCTTTGGCTTTTTCCTATGCTTTACCTCACGGTTCGGTAGTACCCCGCGCATCGCTGCTGACCTTTTAACCTCTGTGTCTAATTCAAAAGTGTTTATGTAAACACAAACAAACCAATATGTTTTTGTGTCTGCCTCATCTCTCTTGAAGAGGCAAGTGATGATGCAGTAAGGATGAGAGGACTTTGTCCACAAGAAAGTAGTGAGAGTTTTTTTTCTTCCAGGCGTAAAAGAAGAAAGAGCGAGTTTAGAGAGATAGAAAGTTTTTTTTGTTGCTAGCAATAAGACTATGTTTATGTACATTAAGCTCACATAAATGTTTCCACAGCCAGTAAGTGTGTTTAATGTTCATAACCCTTTCAACACAGGAATGTATGTTTGACTGCCGCATGTAAGGGCATGTCGCAGCGTTTTACACAGCTGACTGCGCGAGTCAGCCCCTACTCCTGTGTCTCATCCAGCCAGCCTGAAAACAGAGATGAGTTACCTCACATGTACCAAAGCTTTGTATCGAGCGCCCCACTGAGCAGGGGAAAGCTGGCAGCCATTTCCAAATGCCCTTAAAATGACTCATGCATCAGTAATTGCGGCCTCTGAGCGCCTCAGCGGCAGCAGCTAGTTTGACCGTCCGCGCCCCATATACTGTAGTGTCTGGGCCACAGGAATCAGCTAGACGCTCGGGCTTTAAGCAATGCTCGGATGCTGCAACAGAGGGGACTGCTGTCTCACTGGTGCCTGGTCGATAGTCATGTCTGGAGTGGGGTTGCATTTGTCCGCCAACCACAGCTGTGTCTACTCCTACATGACACAGTTTTACACCAAACAGTTTACTTTATTAATGTCACAAAGGCCTAAGTAAGCATGCTGGATTAAAGTGAATAAATAATTTATAATGCTTAGATCAGTCTTTCATTTCGGTTTATTGAACTGGGTTGCCAGGGTTGTAAAAAAATCAAGAAACTTATGACCTTTTATTAATGAAATGCTCACTTTATAAAATATTTATCAATAAATTCTGCCATTATAATCATCAGTTAGTAAAAGGGTCATGGATGTTTCACTTTCATCTTAATGATTCTGAATAGGCCATTAACATGACTGAAACAGCTATATAAAGGTTATGCAACCTAGCAACCCAAATGTTATTGTTAATTAGTCATCTAAAAGCATTAAAAATAATATAAGTTCATTAATCAATTAAATATAACTTATAAAGCCTTTAGAGAATATGACTTATTAAAAAGTGGTACCAAAAATGTCAGTACTGCATCAGTAAGAATCCATCAACCTGACTCCAGCCACACTGGATATCAATAAGTCAGACTGTAAGAGACCGAGGATCCTCGTAAGAACTGTTAATTCTGGTCGAGGCGTCCACAGGGAACAGGTGGGTCTGAGCTCTGCCTCTCAGGTGGTGTCGGGGGGGGGTGGTGTCAGGCGCTGGACGGCTGCTTCTAATTAGGCTGTCTCAGTGACAAGTGTATCCACAGCCTTCCCAGGCCACGCCACGCGGTGCAGGGCTTAACTGAGCGAGTAATGGGCGCCCAGAGCGAGAGAGCAACGTGACCTCGCCGCCCCTCCCCTCCGGCTACATGGCCAATTAAATGAACACTGGGTAATGACAGCGGCGTCTTTGTTTATCTCTGTGTGTAATGGATAGAGTGCTTACATTCATACGAGTGTGTGCGTGGTTTTGTGTGTATATATGTTCACCCTGATGGAGGCCAAGCCCTTGCCACCTGCGCAGGTTTTAGGGCAGCATGTGTCAAATGATGACATTAGCACTTCTAACAGACCACTGGCACTCTATGGCAGATACACAGGCCCAGCCTTAGGTCTACTGTTGGAGTGTGTGAGCCAGCTTTGTCAGCTAAATCAAATTTGTCACGCTCCATGGATCCTCTATTAGAACAGGCTATTTCAATAAAACCTGAATACCTCCCACTTTGACCATTCTCGAAACATCAATGCTTAAGTTTATCGAAAATAAGTCACATATGCCCATGGGTTTGCTCATGGGCGGGAGACTAGGGGAACATATACACATCCACACATACACATTCACACACAAAAGTACCCCTCGCCAGCTAAGTAGCTAAGCAGGGTGCTTAGCAGAACCAACAGCAGAGGAAGGGAAAACAAACACAGGGGCCACCAGTAAATCACCTCCATCCGCAGCAGCTCACCGGGGATTGGATGGCACCGGGAGGCCCTGTGAGAAACAGCAACCAGGGAAGAGGGCTCACAGGACCCGGGAGGTGACTGAGGGGGACCCACAGTCCGGGCGATCAAGCTGAGGAAACTTTAGCTAGCAGTTGATGCTGCTTGGGGATCAAGAGGCGGCAGACAGCAGAAAGAGGATACTCACAATACCCAAAGGCTCACCCTGGCTAATTTTTCCAAGCGGGGGAAAGCGGAGGGCAGGATGGGTGGAGAGGGGAGAAAGACAGGGGAACAGTCACAGCTGCAACAAATATCATACCAATGTCCCTCCCTTTCACGCCCCTGACTCCCCTTCCCCTTCACGCTCCTCCAGTCTCATCATCCTGAGTAGCAGGAAGTGGGGCGTTTGCCCTTTGACTCGTCAGGAATGTTTTCCTCCTCTGTCCCAGCGGCAGCAACAGAGCTCCCTGCCCACAAACTCCACTGCCCATCCATCCACATACACATCTATACATGCGGGTGGGTGTGCAGAAAGCCTTGTTTATATCCCCGCTGTTCTAAATCCAGGAGATAATCACATAACTCACAGCCTGCGTCGTTCCCCAAAGTGTGAACGAGTGTCAGAAAGATGATGCCTCTGATATGGTGTGACAGGTAGCCTGGCAGGCTCAGATAGGAGCCTATCTGTCCCCGTGGCACTCTGCCAGCCACAGAGTGAGGTATTGCACCATGGTCCTGGGTGAGCAGCCTTTGGTAATGACTGTGAATGGGCTCTATCTATGGGCCATTACTCTATGGACTCAGCTGAGGCAGCAGGGTAATGCTGACTAATGGAGATGAACTTTTCGACTGATGAATAGTATATCCCACTGATGAGGCTGTGCAATGGCCACTGTCCCTGTTTCCTTGTGCTTATTTGCTCATTTCCAAAGCAATGACCATTAAAAAGGAAAATTAGTTGGCATAGAGCTGTAGATAACTTGTTGTTGAATGGAAAGGGAGTATTTATTCTAGCTGGCTATTAAACAGTGAATCTATTAGAGTGTATAAACCAGACTGCAAATTAATTTGGGGATGTATTCACTCTTGTCACTGTTGGAGCAGTGGTATTGTTTTTCCTGCAGTAAGCTCTCTGTTAATGAGATGAGTGGCAGGAAATACTGCACATATCTCCAGTTTTATAAGCTGACAATACACTTGATTACCAATATTTGTAGGGCTTAAAACTGTGATGTTAAAAAGGAATTCCCTCTTAGTACTTCAAACAGTAACATACCAGGCATACGTCAGTGTTCTAAACGTGACCCCCTGTTTACCCCTTGCCCTTCTTTACTGACCACTTCTGGCATAAGACCCTCAAGCACTTTTCAGGATGGCTCAGTTTCCTCTTATCACCTATTAGATCCAGATGAGGCCCGAGCCTCCTCCTCCTCCTCCTCCTGACCACAGCCCTGTCGCAACTGGTCACAATTCAAAGCAGATGGCGGCGAGCACAAGCCAAAGCCGCCCGCTGAAGCTGCTGCGGTGTGCGTTTGCCAGGACAAGACGGGGGCCATGTTTGCTAACTCACAAATTCCCTTCCATTAAAGGGAGTGTGATTGAGTGTCAGTGACTGTTAAGCTGAGCTGAAGCTCATATAGTGGAATAATAGTTTGATTTAAAAACATGGATCTTAAATGTTGTTTTCCTTTTTGCGCAATGAAAACTGTCAGTGTGGCTGAGGCGTGATTTCATAAAGGTCTGAGGGTAATATGAAACAGAAGATTGAGGGGACCCCTCCCTTACACACACATCATTACATGCACACAAGCCAGAGATATTGGGCACATCGTGTTGAGGCTGTGTGATACTGTCACAGACTCATCAAAACCTCATTTATGTGTGTGAAATGTTTGCTCTGAAGCTGCCCTGAAGCCTTTTCTCTTATATCCTGAACTGTATTTGCCACACCTATGTCATAAACAATGTATGTGAAAACAGTCTCGTGCCAAAAATTCCTGAAATTGATTTGCTTTTCACAGGGTGGAGAGATCTCAGCATTAAGGGTCATTGGGGGACACTAAAACTATCCAGTGATAATCATAAAAGTATTACATTTGGGTAATCAGCTCTATAAGGCAGGGTGAAGCAGTTTTATTACACATTTTACAGACTGGAAACCCCAGAGATGTTGAGGGAAATATATCCTACATTATATTGAGGTGGGTCAGTGTTAATTTAGTCACCTAATTGTTTAGTTTTAATCCTAGTCTTTTGATAAAATGTACAGTATATTAGTTTTAGTCAAGTTTTAGTCATTTGGTTGTTGCTAGTTTAAAGACACATTTTCATGGCATTTAAAAGGTCCTATGTGTTAAGGTTTTTTGTTTTTTGTATTTTTTTTTTTTACTGTTGCTTTAATAACTGGCATTAACAGCTGTTTACTTACCAGTCTAGAAGAAACGTTGTGAGCTCAACATCAAACTTCATTCCTTTACTCGCTAAGAGCTGTCCTAGAGGTGGAAAGTAACACCAGTGTTAACTCTGTGTTTTACCAGTGTTTTGCCTCTATTTCTATCAGGGAGGTTAGCATGCTAACCAGCTAGCCCCAGCCTGTCACTTGGCGACAGTGAGTCACTGTAGTGTCCAGTCTGTCCTCAGTCCAACATGAGAGGATGAAGAAGTAACACTGCCCAGAGGACATATTCAAACCTCTTGACTTGTAAACAATGGTTGAAGTAAGTGAACAGTTGTTAATACTAACTTATAGCACCCTTAAATTCTTATGTCTTCTAAGGATTCTGCGGCTACAGCTGTCACCATCTTTGGTATGTACAGTTACATTGGTTGTAGCAGTTGATCTTATCTACTGCAATGTT
Organism: Lates japonicus; assembly: GCA_033238685.1. Classification (NCBI taxonomy): domain Eukaryota; kingdom Metazoa; phylum Chordata; class Actinopteri; family Centropomidae; genus Lates; species Lates japonicus. The sequence continues at coordinate 1,495,487 of BRZM01000024.1, forward strand.
ACTAATTAAGTAAACTTATTTTTTACCAGCTTAACAAGCCAGATATTATACCTCAAGATTTGGTGCAGACCAAAAAAGACCTAAAAGGAGAATAAATTTACATTTGCAGGTGGCTCGAAATATGACTCAAAACAACTGCTAATGTTGCTCTGTATCTGTTAGATGTGAAAGTAACTGTTTTGTAAAACTCTCATCAGTGTTGTGTTTACAGCCTGTTCCTGCTTCCCTAAAGTGGCCAAAGTTAATGTTACATCCTCAGCCACTGCACTTAATGGCTGCTTCTTGTGTAATTTTAGTGGTGTTTAATAGATAAATCTATTCGTTTTTTTTTTTTTCTTAGAAGAACTGGAAATGTTATCTCACATTACTGGCAGAGAATTAACATTACTGAAATACAAGATTATTATCATTATCATTATTAGTGCAGGGTCATCAACTAATATTTTCACAGTGAAATTAACCCTGGTGTGGAATATAAAGAGATATAAAGAGTCAAATGACTGATTTGGACTCCAGGACCAGTATCAGCCCAAACCAAACCAAATGCTGACATTCCAGTCTCCTATACCCAACATGGTGTCTGTGGCCTCTTCCCCCTCATTGCTTGGAGGTCGATGTTGGTCTGGGTGCTGACATGCTGGGGGTCTCTGTCCCCTCTCTAATCTCTGTTTATGTTGCTGTCTGTCCTGTGCATTCAGCACCTAATCAGGTTCGCCCCAGTGCCAGCCCCCATCATATCATAAAACAGGGGCTTCCTCTCTGACCTTTAATAACTGGATGACCTTTGACCTTGTCTTTCCATACATGCATTTGCACACATACACTAGTACCAGGCCTCCACCTAAAAAATGTGTTATGCAGTCCAGGACGCAGCTGCACCCGTGCTAAAGAGGGAAAGAATGGAGCGATTGAGAACAAAAAGCACTGGCGTATGAGTGATTTGCTGCTTGTCTGGTTTTAACAGAGGATCCTCATAGTTGATATATTGTCATCTCTCTGTCCATCTGTCTGTCTCTCGTCTTTTTCTGTTCCTCTCCACCCTCCCTTCTCTTGTCTGCCTCTTTTCCTCTCATGCCCCAATCTCCCCTACAGCAGTTTCCAATTAAGATTAGACCCCAAAATGGAGGACAGCCAAAGCTTTTGCTCTGGTAGGATGGCGACATATAATGTGATAAATGACTGAGAATTAATAGGATGTAATAAATAAATAGTAATGAGGCCAATATAAAGATAGCATATCGCATGTTTCCACGCACACTTCCCCAGCTCATCCTATGGGAAACTGCACTTTCTCTTCATTGAAGCAATAATTTTCACATCATTTGGGAACAATCATCTTTAGATAAGCCATCTCATATAAAATGGCTATGACCTTTATATAACCCAAGATTTAGAGGTCCATGTGTGTCAGTGTGTTTTATATTGGTATGTAGGCTGTTCTCTACAAACTCTACAAACTCATGCTGATAAATTCAGGCTGTGTGGTCTGATGAACTGCAAGTCACTACAATAATTGTTTTGCAAAGAAGTGTGTAATTTCACCTCTTTATTTCCTTATAGGTTTGTTCAAAGAAATTTACCAAAAAAAAGGATTGTTTTCTTATTTTGTTGTTTAATGAGCACTAGAATTAGAGTTTTGTTGCAACATAGCCAGTGTTTTTGAATCAAATTACTTCAACATCAACATTGAAATTTATATTTACTGTATTTTCTGGGCTTGTTCATTTAAGATAATGTAGAAAGATAATAGAACACCTCTCTAACTTGGATGTTTCACTCACAGAACACACAGAGAGGAAAATCCCAGCTGTCGACTGTGTAATTAGCTGCAGCCATAATAAATCAGTGGCTAATGACACACGGATTGTGACCACAAACTGAGTGAAGGTGCAGTTTCCAAAATCTGGCCGTCAGTATCATTTTCAGTGACGCATTCAGACAGATGTTTTTCTGTACTTTTTGTACTTCTCTGACAAGAATCCGAACACATACTGGTGCTTGATAATTTTGAAAACTGGAGGGACATATGTCGCAGCGTGGGTGTGAATGTACCACATTTCATTTTCGCTCCAGTTCAGACTCTTGTTTGATAGCGCCTTTGAAAACGAGCTATTTTTTTTCTCTCTTGAAGTGCCGTTAATCTCAGTCCACTCTGATGCCACCAAACCTCAGCCTTGAAATATGTTTTTCCTTTTGCCCCCAGACAGTTTGGCTTCTGTTAGTGAACACATTCTGCAGCTGCCTCTTCCCTGCTATGAATTGGAAAATATTTTAATGAAACTGTGACAGCCACAGGTTCACTTTCGGGGAGTGATAACAGATGTTCACGTTTAAAACTGAGAGACTACTCTGAAATTTTACCCATGTTTTTCTTATATTCCATACAACATGTTTGCTCAGTCCATAACTTAATTATGATACCACAAAAAAATTAATCTTTAATTTGCCTTCCTCCATGAGGAATACATTATTTTACAATTTTTCCTCATCAGGGTACACACCTACAGCATTTGGTATTTCCCATTTAATGCTTGCTACACCACAGCATTATTGTGTTGTTAAACAGGAGGAATCCTCTCAGGCAGGCGGCGAGGACGTTTATTCAGTGGACAGTGGACTCCCTTCAGTCTCCCTGTAAAGAGATAGCACTATTCATTGTAGTGCCGACAGACCTATTCATTCCATTACATGCAGACAGAGCCCAGTCAATGTCTACTGTACGACAGGCCAGGACAAAGTGGAAGCTTTACGAGGCATTGCCAGAAGGAGGTCAGACGTATCTTTGCCGCTCATTTGCGCGTATGAACGCTTTGATGCATGCGTGTTTTATTAGGTTTCACTGAGGCCATAATTAGGTGCTCTGAAGAGTGTTTTAGCTTCTGTGCGCATGTGTGAGTACACATGCACCCGCCTATATGTGTGTGTGCGGTGAATTGATTGTGCTCTAAGCCCGGCAGCCGACACTGAGGTAATGGATGATACTGCTGAGCGCTATCTGAACCCTCTGACCTCTGCCGGCTTGACTGACAGAGCAGGGAGAGGATCGCAGGGCAGATAGAGAGGGTTAGCTACACACCGTACATCCCAAAGACAGCAAACAGCGTCTCAGAGCTCAGAGAGGCAAGAGCCACTAATTTAATGCAATTGTTCTCCAATCACAACACTCAGACAGCTTTAATGATTTACAGTCACACAGTAGACTCGATGGCTGCGTGATCACATCTGGCTCCAACTACTCTCTCAGCTATCTCCACATCTCACAAGGATGACTCCCCACAATGCCGCTGCAACGGCCCTGTTAGCAGCTGCACACACCACAAGAGGTTTAAGGTATGTCGAGTGTGCTGGGGTTAAATCCGAAGCCAAGGAAACACTGTACATGGTGAAAACAAGTAAAATGCTGATTAACTGTACATCTGCTGGAAATCAAATGAATTCTTTCAGTGGTTCTTCAACTGTTTTTTTTTCACTGCATACACAGAATGTTTTCCTGCCTCTGGGGACTATTGTCAATACAGATTTTCAAACCACCAAAGCAAACACTCGCTATTCCAATCCCATTCCACTGGCGCAGCCAATCTTGAAGGAAATGAGAGCACCACATTTAGTTTTTGCTGAGCTCAAGATTTTCCTACATTTCTAAAGAAAGAAACAGCATCTCAAGACAAAGGGGGAAGTGATGACAGTGAACTTGCCCCAGAGTAAACTTTCTTTACTTGAGTCAGCTCTTGCAGTCTCATTCGAGTGGATCTCCTCAAGTGTTGTCCATTTAGACTGTCCGTGGTTGGCAGTAGTTGTCTGTGGTGATTGGTGTGAGGCGAAGGAGTCTGGAGCAGCACACTCATTCTCTATCGATCTACAGATGGCCATCATGTAGGGTTGCTCAATACAGCACAGCACAGGGGATGTATTTGGAGTTCCCCATAGTGTTATGAAATTGCAGCATTTTTCTTGTAGTGAGTGATACTTTCAGAAAGTCACCAAATTTATCATTTAAAGACCAACAGGAATTTGAATATTCTCAGTTTGAGTGAGGAAATATAAGCTATAACTTTTCCATTTTTTCAATAGAGGATAAAAACTTTTTTTTTAAAAACATAATTATAGAAATAGCTTCAAGTCTCTGGGGTCTTTTTTTGCAATGGTTGACTGACATTTGACAGCCACATCTTAAAAGGCTGGAGCACATCACATCTGTGTAGCCTATGAATATGAGGCATTTTTCACTAGTCATGTACCAATAGGACTTTAAGACATTTATCACTTTACAGCATTTAAAATTTGTGAGGTCCCATCATGCACTTACATTTGCATTCCGTTCAGAAAGCGGAAGCTAGCATGTTCATTCAGAAGTAGTTTGTAAGACGAATTGTCCGCCCACTTTGGAAATACCAACATTTGGTGCTGACTGTCAAAGAGAGGAAAAATACACAATACTGTTTAAATACAGGGATAATTGCACACATTTCCAGACTCTCATAATATTGTGCTCATTTGTCCACACGAAAAATGGAAAAAATAGTTGTTTCAAGTATGAAAAAAGAGCTTTAGAGAGAAGTCCACACCCCGGCTCCTTTCTTACCTCTGCACAGCTGACCAATCACCATGTCAAGTGGGTGATAATGTTGGAAAGTTGATTTTGGAAAGTTATAAAAATGGTCAGACACAGCTTCTAATATTTCCAATATTGGAAAGGTATTGAGGAATGGCGTTACCAAAGCTATTCAACTATCCAACAACGAGTATACAGGAAGCTTAGGCTTCAAGCCATTGGGTGGAATTTGTTATGACTGTGACTGACTGACATTTGAGAATGGTCATCTTCTGTAGTGTGCCTCTGACGTGAGCATGTCATACTGTATATGCTACAGATATTAATAAAGCCCACATAGTGTTAAATCTGGTACAGAGCAATTTAGACCAAATAAGTACATGAGTCAAAACAAATAACTGGATATACATGTATACACTGATGTCTTAGCAAAAGTGAATTTTTATCTCAGTTCAACTCAGTGCTCTTGTGGTGTTTACAGTCAGACTCCATTGTTGGAGCCCTTAACCCTTAACACAAACAGCAATATCCATTAATTGTTTGACAACAGCAACTCTGTTGTTTATTTTTGTTATTGTAGTCATTAAAACTTCATATCCATGGGAAGCAGAGGACTGGACATTGATATGTCAACACTTGCCAGCAATATCATTTCAACTATTTCCTGCAGTTTATTTACATTCAGTCTGATGGTGAACTGAACAAAGGTTAGAAGTTTGTCATCTAAAGGAAGGCCTCGTAAATCTGTTTTGTGCTGTAAGAGTCCCTCCATATTTTTCCTGTATAATTACAAATCTGCAGTCAGTGGATTATTTTCTATGATTAAAGGACTAATTAGGAAGTGGAACAAGCTAAAGACATGACAAAATAATAACTTGCAGCCAGTGTTTTTTTCCCCCAAGCTATCAATAAATTGTTTTCAGTCAGGTTTAAACAGCTGGGGGCAAGTATGTGTGTGTGTCTACTAACTACATGTGCATTACTCTGAATGGAGCACTGATGGGAAGCTGGGTTTGGCCTGCTCATGTTCTTCCCTTTTTTCTGTGTGACACTAAGCAGCCAACGCTGTGTTTACAGGAGCAAAACAGCTGAGAGGTGACAGAGGAGTCACTGCGTGCCACTGAGATCAAAACACACACAAATAACCACTTGCTTACACACACACTGAGAGACGTGCAGCCGGAATTTAAGACCTGCAATGTTTAGGAATGCAGTTTGATAATGCTCACTTACAAATACTGAATTGTTGATGTGACTTTTAGAGAAATGTACACACACACACACACACACACACACACACATATGCAGAGAGCCTAAGATCACTCAGTGTGCTTCAATTGATTTACATGGCCTGTCTTCTGTATGCACAGATCATTAATAAGCCCGCCATTCTTCGCAATCTGGTGGTGTTGGATAAATAATTACGGTCAGAAACAAATATTTCTAGATATTTATATATACACGGTCCTCTTAGCAAAGTGAATTTTTATCTCAGCTCCTGCCATAATTGTTTTACGGTCAGACTCAACTATTGGGCCTTAGCCTGCCTATGACAACCCAATATCTGCCTTATCTATTGTTTATTTTTATGCATTGCAGTCATTCGACTTGTCACTTGAGGAGCAAGAGGACATGGACATTTGGTGCCTCAGCACTTTCAGCCAATATCATTTCTTCTTCTGCAGTTTTACATTAGTCCCAGTGGTGAGCTATTCAAAGTTGAAGTTTATCGGAGGTCTATATTGAAGTATAAATAAATCTGTTTTATGCGCAAAGTCCCCTCCACTTTTCCTGTATAATTACAGTCACAGGGGTCAGGTGATGCCTCTGTAGTTAAGGACTAGTTGGAGTGGAACAAGCTAAAGACGCAGCCGAAAATAATAACACGGCCAGTGTTTTCCCAAACTGAATAAATTGGCTTTCAGTCAGGTTTAAACAGCTAGAGGCAAGTATACTTATTATTATATCATTCTTCCCTTATTACCTCTAGATGAACACTGGTAGGAAACTACGGTTTGGCTACTCCTTATTTCTTTTCCCTTTTTTCTGTGTGACACTAAAGCAGTAACCATTTTACAGAATAAATAGCTGGGAGGTGACAGGAGGTCACGCCGTGCCACTAGAGATCAAAACACACTGGGCGCCCGCTGCTTACACACACTGGGGGCGTACAGCCGGATTTGGACACAGCGTCAACACAGTTTGGTAATGCCATACAAATTACAGATTCTGATTATGACTTTTGGAAATGCCACACACACACATACGGGCCTACATTCTCCACTTCTTAGCAGGATTCCGCGTGATACAGGAGCATCATAAACCGATACTCAAAATAATGGCTCACCATGTATGTTCTTACTAATAGAGTGCTTAAGGTTCTAGGTAAGATACTTCACCACTACATAGTTAGCGTTGCATGCACACAACTGTACATATAACAGTTGTTTAGATTTCTACGAATAAATGATACAAAATCCTAATCCAGGTTGGTGGTACCAGGTTCATCTAGGTAGGTTCCTCATATAATTGCTTGTCACTCTTGGATAAATTTACTGTAGACAGCAAATATGCAGGCAGTGATTAAAGGAAATTATCTTTTCTACCGTGTGATCAGGCAAGGGATGGCTCTCCCACCATGTGGTTAATGCAGAAACTTTTGATTGATCACAGTGAGCTACTTTTATAACACCAAGGGTTCAAATTAATAGATGCCAGCTATATATGGCCCAAGGGCTAAATGCTCACCCAGCCAAAACAGCTGATTAAGTTAGGGAGAGAAGCTTTAAACCAGTAACTGTGGTGAACAGACCAATGGAAATTTTAGCATTGGCTAGAAAGGTACAGATAGTAAGAAAAGGCCCTTGGCTCAAGTCTGAACTGAAATATCTCAACATCTACAGAATGGATTTGGGATCCGTTTATTAAAGAGCATTCGCCCAGATACCCAGAAAATAGATCTGAAGACTTTAATCCTCTTGACTTCCTCTGGCTCCATCAACACATTTGGTTTGCTCCTTGGCCAACTGCGCCGTTCTTGTAGAATTTGCTCCACACATTTATGGTGCTGAGGTAGACTATAATAAATATGGTAGTCCTTCACTTTCATGTCTACCACACTGTCAAGTCAAAGAAAAACAAATCTAACACTATCCAACTGCAAGCCCTTTTTGCTTTAGGTGCCAATTTGTATATATATGGCATGGAATGATGAATGAGTAAACACACCACTGCATGTTAAGCATAAAATCATTTTACTTACTGACAGCATTTAGTTCAACAGCACTGTGTTCACATGCAGCCTCAAAGAGTACCAGTATGGCTGAAGACATTTGTTATACTCAGAGTGACAAACACATCCAAATTATAATGTGATTTCACCCATGATAATAATTCAGTCTCTGCATGGAAATCGTGCTTATTGAAGTCAGAGAACCTTTAGTGAGAACGAGCATTTACTTTCTTTTTCAGTTGATCTAAGTATGGATTGAACGCAGGAGGAGGAAATAGTTTCAAAATTAAGTGAAATTGAAGTCTCTGTTTTTATCCACACCAGCTCAGTATTAAACAGAAGCATCTGTCCTGGACTGAAAGAGAAGTGCTGACTTTAATAAAACACTTGAGTAGGAGTCTCTGTAGTGTGTACAGAGATAACATCCTCTGAATAGATCACTGATGAGCAACCAATGTGCTTTTTACGCAATCATGTGTTTTATCCAAAGCCTCTTTCATCAGCAGCTTACACGACTATTGAGAACACCATAGCATGTATAATAGATTTATCACTTGTGCTGGATGCTTTTTAAATAGACATTTGGACAAGAGGGCAGACAGTGTGTCACTCGCCTCTTTCCCCTGGCTGACCCTCTGATGCGCCTAGTGATAAAAAAGATGATCATAAAGCATTTTACGTAAGAAGGAGATTGTGTGGGATTATGACTGTGGCGAATGTACACTGCCTTGCACATAAACACAACAATAGCAATGGAGAGCGGCAACAATGCAGCAAGGCCTTGCACACAGATGTGATTTGGGTCAACCAGTGGAGGACCAAGGTTTTAATTCTGCTAATGACTAAAACCTGTCTGACTCTTCTGCGGCCTTTACCTCGGCTCGGTTCTGCCAGAGGTCAAAATCTGAGGACACACTAATCAGTAGGCTGCTAGTTTCTGCTGCTGCTTTGGCTCTGATGAAAAGGGAGATGAAAGGGAGGAGGCAGAGAGAGACAGAGCGTCTTGTTTCCTCTCCGCCAGTAGAGGAAATACTGCTTGAGCAGGGGTGTGGGAACGCCAAAGCCAGCAGCTAGGGGCTCAGCAGGGCGCCGAAGGCCTCCTTGGCAGGATGCAAGCAAAGGGGATTGTGGGAAATTACACGGGATTAGAGCGGGCGTCTAATGCCCTCATCCAGCGGGACATTTTCATCAAGAAACAGGGCTGTCGGACAGGCACAAAGAGAGAGAGAGAGAAACCTCAGCCGACCCTTTTTCCAGCTCCCCAGGATTAGACCTTACAGAAACCTTCTTTCTTCTCTTTTGTGTTGCTTTTGCAAGATGGCACTTCTTCTGCGAAATTGTCCACATACATAGAAAGAGAGAGGGAGACAATAAAAAGGAGAAGGAGAGCAATGAGGATGCTGATGGGTGAAAGTCCTGCTGTTTAAGTTGTGATTGGGTTTTTGGACTCCACTCCCACTATACCTCCCATTTCCTTCCTCTCTCCATCACTCCACATGGGGTTTGTAACAAGGTAGCTCCTGAGATGTTGGAAGTCTCTAGTCCCTGTACAGAACCCCTTGATTAATGAGAGTTTAATCTCAGGCCCTGAACTCATGGGGCATCTGTTTTTAGATTGGTGCTTCCTTCCCTAAACTACCAATTCTTGTTGGTTTTATACGGCAGAATAAAAGGAACTGAAAGACCCAGACCAAGCAGTAAATACCTAAATTAGAACCAGATTCACTTTATCAGATAAGGTGGTCAAACACACATGAGACTTTCATGGTAACACTGGCAAACTGGAAATTTCGTGCCAGAAGAATTTAGTTATGTGTTTGTGCTGCACAGAGGGAGGTAATCAGCCTGTGGTGGGCACATAAAACGAATGCCTGAGACTGAGTTAAGGAGAAAGGCCCTGAAAATGTATTTTCTCACTTAGTATCTTGCAGTGAGTAATAGACTCCTACGTTAACAAAAGTTAAAACAGTTTTTGTCATTTCACAGTAGACTTTTCTGTGTCTCTCTCCACACACACACATATATATATATATGATTAAAAGGGCTACATGGCTTCTTGCTAGAGGTGGGTGGTGGTGATGGTTGCTTGCCAAGGGCTTCAGCCATCCTTGCATTCTTGTTTACAATACAAGAGGTTATAGTATGACTGGACACTACAATGACTCGCTATCGGAAAATAATGAGACAGCTGGGCGAGCTGGTCAGCTCTTGACAAGTAAAGGAATGAAGTTTGATGCTGAATTCACAAAGTTTCTTCTAGACTGGTTGGTTGGTCTAATGTTGGCTACGTAGAATAATAATAACAAAATCGTTGTTTTAGTTGTTGAAATTGGATATTATAAGAAAATGAATGAAAAATGAAATACATTTATGGCATCAGTTTTCTTCAGCTGAAGTGCTTGTTGGATCATCAAACAGCTTTTGAAACCACCCCCTCCGTATGTTTCTGTGATTTTCTGAAAGTATGCCCACTGCACACAGGAATAGCCAGGTGTGCAGACCTGAGACAGTATAGGACTCTAACTTCTTTTACTTTCATGCTTGTGTAGTTATCCCCATTTGGACAATTATCATGTCTTCCCCTCTGTATGATAGCACCTCCGAAAACAACCACTCAGAACAGCTATAAAAACTTTTGCCCTCAGATATGTCCATAACAGTTTGTACACAATAATTTGTATCAAGCATGCCCATGCCTTCATGCACTTACTTCTGCAGACTTTTTGCGACATAGGGGTAGGGTTGTAAGTAGAGAACTTGTACTTCAGTGGCAGATGGGGTCAGCCTCTGGCTATGACAGCTCCCTGTTCCTCTGTATATATGTGACCCTAAAACTGTCCATTATGAGAGGACCATCAATGGCTGTTTGTTACTCAGTCAAAATGTAGCACCGGTCAGTGCTAACTCCTCATCTGAACTGCCTTGTCTATGAGGTAAGGAAGTCCATAAATGTGACAAACAGAGCTCAATCCCTGCTGATTTTAAAGACGGGTTGTAAAACCAGATGACTTTACTGCCACTTTACTCATCCTAATGATTCAGGACATTTTAACACACAGAGGAGTGAAAAACAGCAATCCTCAGCATACATTTCCTATGGTTGGCAAGGGTGAAAAAACAGGAAGCCGCTGTCTTTATAAGGCAAAATAAAACCTTAATGGCCTTTTTAATATTTGGGTTGCCAAGTGCTGCCTACTCTGGCATGCATTTTCCCCTTGACTTGCCTGCGCCTATTCTCTATGGGCCTCTGTTGAATGCTGTGGGAGAAGCTATTCACTAACCTTGTAGTGGTTTACATGCCCATTAAATCAGGCTTAAACAGTGCCTATATAGACATGACTGCTTTGTGTAATTAGTCGTGGAGGGATAATTGCAAGGTCACTGAGAGTTATTGTGTGCAATCTGATTAAAAATCCTTCATTTCTGACCAGCTGCTAACTAATAAGATGTTAGACCTTGAGAAGTAATGGATTAATAGGGTTTTGTGAAGATATTCAACGAAGCATTAAATTTTAACCTTTCACATGTTTTTAAAAAGGATGTCAATTTTAAGGTTATTCATCACTAGATCTTATAATTTTGCTAACTTTTTAAATTTGATTTACATGAGAAGATTGTTTCCTTTGATGGTGGGTTTCTGTGTGAGATTTGCTATGAAAGCCATACTTCATAAACATACAGAGGATATGTTTGAGATCCACAGCAGAACAAATCAGAAAATCTAACTCCGGACAACTTCAAAGTCCCATTGATATCTGAAACTCATGGGGATTTTCCTTAAGACTAATGCATTCCAATTATGTTTTAGCCCTCCTCATTTCATTTTCTCTCTCTTTCTCTTTCTTTACAATTCTACCTTAAAATTACATTTTGAGTCATTATATTTTCATTTTAGCCCTACATCGGCCAGCTAGTCCAAATTGCATTTGTCAACTAATAAAGAGGCTACTGTTATCCCACAAACTTTAAGTCAAACTGGAAACTGAATCCTCAGTTTTAGTGTAAAGACCTACTGTATAATGCTGCAGTATTGTGCTTAATTTTCTGTTTTCAAAAGAGCTTGTGTCTTGTGTCCTACCTCCAAGCTAGCAAAGCTACCTAGAAACTTAAAGCAAACAGGCTAGGCTAACTAGCTTCCCCTTTCTGAGTGGATAGGTGTTAGGCTACTTTTCGTTCATGTAATTCCAACATGCGCTGAGTCATTGGTAGCTCATACTCTTTGTTGTGTTGGTAACACAACTATACTGTAAATTAAACTGATTTTACAGTTTCCTTAAGTTGGTTCACTTCAAATTTTGGTGTCAGTTGTGGGTGAATTCACCAGATATGGTGCTGCGTTTTGTTCTCCATGACAACGGCAGCTAAGGCTCATGGCTTTTGTAATATTGTCATCCGTCATGCCAAGATGACAAACAAAACATGATTTCTCAGAAACAAAGTTGAAATAATTCAATCTGGTGGCCATAACATAAATGTGTGTTTAACTGATAGAGTCATTTTTCTGTATTTTCTTGTTGAAAGAGAAAAATGAAATGGAAAAAAGAGGTGCCACAATATATAAATAAATAAAGCATTTTTTTCTTTTGGGTTAGCCTATATCACGTCTTACCAAATAACTACAAAGGTCAGTGCAAAAGCTAAGGATATATACAGTATTTATCTCTCTCTTACTTAATTTCAGTTTGGCTTTAAAATACTGCTGGTCAAATAAATTAAACATGAGTGCAGTTCTAGCAGCCTACTGTTGATCATACGAACATTTAGGCAAGTACAGCACAGCATATAAAGCTGTATTTTTAACACCACAGAAAGCATGCTGCAACTGCCAACAAACACAAACTCGAGGTCACATGATTCTGGTTTACTAATCCTTCCAAGAATCAAAAAACTGTAGGCGGCAGGACTTTCCAAAGCAGAGCACCACTAATATGGAATAGCCACAAATAAGGACAGGGTACAGACAGTCTCAGTGCTCAAACCCAAAGACTGTGGTTCTCCCCTGTCTCCTTGGTGCTCATGGGCCCAACATCCAGGAGCAGCAGGGTCCTTCTCCTGCCCAACCCCACCCTGCTAGTCCCCCATCTCCAGGAAGTTGCAGATCCTCTCCACAGTTAGACCAATTGGTGTACACAGTGATGAATAGCTTGTATTTTATGATGCATAACAAGAGTGATTAGTCAGAGAGCTAATTATTCTTTTTGAGAAGTGTGGGGAGAGACCGCAGGCTTTGTCAGGAAGCATTTTTCATGTATTGTTTGAAGTTAACCTCAATAACCCAAGGCAGCCAGGGGAAATAAAGTGTAGTGGTTTTGTGTGTAGAGTTTTGTATTTGCCACAAATAACACGTGGTTCTGCTTAATTTAGGTATTTCCCTAAGCCCTCTTCTTTTTTCTGGTTACATCAGTGACTTAGCACCACAAAACCAGTTTGTTTAGCCAAAAGCCACATAGAGTGTTAAGTATAAAGTAGCCATAAAATAAACAGTGTAACTTGAGCATGTTGCCGTGCCAGGTTCACAATGTCAGCAACACAATATCAAACAGCTTTTGAACATACCTCACTTCTAGCACCTTTCACCTACACCCCCTTTGATACTGGGGGAGTTTCACACATTCAACCCAAAACTATGTCATTACATTGCTGCTTTGCATCGCTGCTGAGCAAGTGAGTCATATTTGTGCAACACTCTCAAGACAGGAAGTGGCACACTCAGCAATGACTTTGAGGGGAATGAAGTTCATTAGTATTGTTACTATGGAGATTAGTTGTTGCTGCTTCAAATGGAAATGTTGAATCAGGATGTAAAGATAATAATAAAATGTCATAGCCATTTAAACGAGAAAAACACATCTTTAAATTCAATACAGGAGAGTCTGAAAATTAACAGTGGGTAGTAACCAGAACAAATGTTGGCATAGTAACTTCACACACAGCCACCAGTGAGTGCACTAAATATACAGCTTGTCCAGTGAAAAATCAACAGTGTCACAGCTGGCAGGCTGTTTGTTCTGCCCCGACAACAGTCGAGCTCTACAAACAATGCTGCAGTACAGCCGCTGCCCCACAACTCACATCTACACACCCACACACATGCACACACACCCCACCAGTGCACTTGTTTGCATTCCCTGCCGCATGACATCACCATTCGGGGTCAAAACCCTGCGAGGCCATTGGTTGGCCACGGCAGAATTGCTGATCAGGTCCAAAGATCACAAAGTCGTGCCAAGAGGTGACATCAGCGTGTGGAGCTTAGCTAATGGGCGAGAGATGCCTGGATGACTCTAAAGCAACATCCTATTTACACACACACACACACACACACACACGCACTCACACAAAGCAAAGCAGCTTTCAGCAAATGCAACGTGCGATGTGGCCTTTCGCTCCATCCAGCTGATATACTGAAGAGGATGTGAAGCAGCTGAGAGTGAGTTGTGTCGTAAATAAAAAATGTGCTGTGGTTGAGCTTTGAGTCTCTGTTTCTTATTGACTCTCATTTCCACTATTTATGATGACTTGACAATATGACTGAGTGGCGTGCTTTCACCCCCAAAACACATGTTTGTTGTGTGTGTATGTGCCAGCATCCATGCTCTGTAATGTATCACTGCTTTTATGCACATAAAAACTATGATTATGTTAAAGCTGGAAAATACATAGTTGATAAGATATTGAGTTCTCATGTGGTATTACTCTGGTAACTCAAAACCCCACTACAGTTTAGGAACTTTGGACTTAGATTTATTTCAGATTTGGATCTTACATCAACTTCAGCTGTGCATGTCTACAGATGGGCCACATACAACACACTTGTGGAGTTTTATGTCTCATCAGCATTTTTTACTTGCAAATCATATCCCACAAATCACTTTGTTGTGGTTCATTGTTTTCATTTTTACCATGTTTTAAATCATAAAGCCCTGAATTTTTAAACGACGCAAACAGGATTTTATGTTCTCACACATCTAAGAATGAGATGAATCTGAAGAAAGTTAAACAGGATTTATAGTTTTTAATTCAGATTTGATCCATTTTCAGAAAGTCTAATGCTGATACATTTCAAATAAAAATCAATCAACTGACCCTATTAATGAGAGATTACATTTTTCTTCCCACAGTTTCGAACATAACTTTCTCACAGAGCGTTCAGGTTTGAAAAGTCTCCTCTTTTGAAGTAGTAGTCTTGTGACTTTTTCCTCTTTAATTAAAACAATAGTTTGACTTCTTGGGAAATACACCTTTAATATTTCTTGCTACGAGTTAGATAAAAACATTTACACCACTCTTGTGTCTGTACAGTAGCCCTAGATATGAAGCTAGTTAGCTTAGCTTAGAATACAGACTGGAAAATGGGGTAAAATAGAGAGCTTGGCTCGCTAACAACTGCTTACTAGCACCTCTAAAGCTTACTAATTAACACTTGCTTGTTTAATTCATACATAAGCCGAAGTGTAAAATGAAAAAATGTGGTTTTACAAGGTGTTATGTGTCAGACTATTTATTGGCTGGCATGACTTATTGGAGGCAACCAACAGAGACAGACAAACTAGCTATTTCCCCGGTTTCCAGTCTGTAAGCGAAGCCTAGCTAACCGGCCGTGGGGGTAGCTTCATAATTAGCATACACAACATGAGAATGGTACCAATACCCTCATCTAGTTCTTAACATGGGGGCAAATTTTTTTTTTTTTTTTTTTTTTAATGTCAACCTATTCTTTTAACACACTCTTTAGAGGAGTATTCGTGGTCAGGTTATCTGTTTTTTCAATCAGAAATCTACATATTTGGAGGGTGGGGGGAATACAGTGTGTGTGAGAGCATGTGTGCTTGTGTGTATATTACCCCATTGTGGTTGAGCTGAGTGAAAGAAGTCTAAACCACCAAGAGAGACATTATAAGTGAGTCACCTCTTGATGGGCGTCCCTCCTTATAAGTTTGCGCCTCACAAGGCAGTTCCTGGAAGAAAACCTTTCATCAGCTCAAAGTGGATCTGTTTTCCATTCAATGCTGTTTGATTTTTCATTAGGAGAAGAAAAACTCAGTACCCCCTTAACATGACATTGATGAATCATTTGTCTTTGAAACAGTGGTTAACAAACTTTGACTAACCAGACTCCCAGAGAGCTTCCCACAAAAACTCCCAGGGAGAACAACAGGAGGCCACGTTTACTGCTCTAGCGATGTGGATAAAAGCCGGTCCCGACTCCACAAAGACTTTTGGGGTTAAACCTTCTCTAAACTTCACTGGAACAAAGGGCCTAGATGCTACTCATCTATACTGTTTTACTGACTGTTGACAATGAGCGACATAGCTTCTTTAAATTCTATAATCTACTGTCCGCTATATGAAGCTCAGACCTAAATACGAAGAGCGGATCATCATTTTTCTCATGCTTAAGAATCTTTCCAATTTAAAATCATGACATTGTTGACCTGAAAGTGATGAAATCCATAAGTCCCTCTCACACACAGACCATTTTGCTGTTGAAACACGTTTTTTAAAAGTGGCATTTGGGATTTGGGGATTTTGGTAAGCCAGCGTGTGCTTTCTGTCCCTGTCTGTCCATTCCTCTGACACAACAAAGAAAGATTAAATTGTCTGTAAACCTCTGTTATTTTAGGGACTTTTTACTCTTAGTTGTAGCTGAATATTTACCTAAGTCTTTGTCACAGTGAAGGATGGGAAAGTAGGGGACTTTTGCAGCACTTACTACTGTGCCAACATTGAAATGCCACCATAAAGATGGATAAGACACACTTCCTCTTTTTTGCTTTCGGTTTCGAGTGTTTTGAATCTAGTGGGGGCATAAAACAGTGAACTAGTGAGCAATGCAAACCTTAAAGCAGAACAAGACTTTAGTCATTAGGTGGTGACAGACATTTCGGGCTCTCATTTCACAAGTGTAGCCATTGTTTAGGGCTGAGGGAAGCACAGTGTGTGGTAAGTCAGTGATGGGCAAATGACAGGGTTTAAGAGTAGGCTTCTGTTAGTCATTGTACATTACCGTTAACATGTCTGACTGTCTGGCACTGAATGCACTGTACAAGAAGGAGTGTGAAATCCCATCAGACGGTACAGTCATGTGTCATAAACACAGTCATATGTAAACACAGTCATGCCATAGTTAAACACAACACCTCCCTCCCCCCTCCCCCTTCTCTCTTAGCAGACTGGTTTGCCTGGTGACAGATAGTTTGGTTGGCAGGCACTTGGGGGGAGGAGTCTGCGTGCCCTCTTGTCAGCTCAGCGAATAGGCTTTGACTCAGCTTTTTTGGCATTGAACCTGGTGGTGGCTGCTGAAGGGAGGAGCGCTCCTGTGAAAGTTCACAGGCAGCAGACATCTATTAATACCAATAAGATGGTGACAGCTCTGAAACAACGGGTGGTGGTTATGTGCTAGTTGGGGTTTGTGTGGCTTACACATCATGTAACTGAAGAATAACTTTAGCTTGAATAGGTCATTAATATGTTACTGTAAACAGGCTGGGATTTTATAAATACTGAGGTCATGAGTCCAAATTGCTCAATCACAGCCCCACCCCTGAACACCAACAAAATCACACAATTTCACCTTTTATTTATTCAGTACACCTTTATATACTATATATGTACATACTGGACAATATTTAATTTAATGTTTTACCTAAAACCTGTACATTTTTGAGACATTTAAATAAGAGTTTTAACTTGAAGCTGGGTGGCACAGTGGTGCAGTGGTTAGCCCTGTCGCCTCACAGTAGGAAGGTTGCCCGGGGCTTTTCTGTGTGGAGTTTGCATGTTTTCCCTGTCTGCGTGGGTTCTCTCTGGGTACTCCAGCTTCCTCCCACAGTCCAAAGACATGCAGCTTAGGTTAACTGATAACTCTAAATTGCCCGTAGGTGTGAATTTAAGTGTGATTGGTTGTTTGTCTATATGTGTTGGCCCTGTGATAGACTGGCAATCCGTACAGGGTGTACTCCGCCTCTCATCCAATGTCAGCTGGGATATGCTCCAGCACCCCCGCGACCCTTAACGGATAAGCGGTATAGATAATGGATGGATGGAACCTGAAGCTGCCAAGTAAGTTAATGCTTTAGCCTAAGTTAGTTATCAATATGTTTGTATGAACAACAGCTCAAATGACTATGTATATATGAAAGAGGATTGCTATATGTGACAAGCCCACACAGAATTGTCACATGAGTCTGCAGTCCCTCCCCAACTCTAAGGAACACCTTATCATCTTTCAGCTCATTGTTTTGGTTTTACGGACTGTTCTGGTTCCCTGTCGCCACTCTCATGAACATTTTTTTGGCAAAAGCAGCATTTAGAGCCAGCTGTTTTTCTCAGGAGTTGTTGGGATACCAAAACAGCAAAAATAACTCTGATTACAGGACTTACATTCGCAAGGTGGCCAGAAGCATGACTCCATATGAGTGCTACTGCTGCTCTGTCTCTGCTGGGTATGTAAATAAGCAACAGTTTGCTAACAAGTTAGCCACATCTTAAGTAACACGTCAACTTCACAACTGGTTTCCCCTGCCCTTAAGTATAATAAGGATAATACCAGTGCATTTATTATTACATTTTCATCAAAAGGTTCGTCCATTTTTTTTCTATTCAAAGTTCCCTTGTTTCTTTTGTGGTTTTTATGTGCATAATTGAAAATGTGCATAAAAACAGACGTATGGAAACATGCATTATGAGCGTCTAACCCCACTGCTCTGTTTGGCTCGCTCAGAGGCTCATGCAGTCTTTTCTATTGCAAGTTCACCTCATCTCCTGGAAATCATAGGCTCCCATTCTTTTCAGAAATCAATTAAAACAGCTTGCAGAGTCATACTGCTACACTGATGAACATAATCCGTCACTGTAAATGAGACAACTCAATTTGTTCCTCACATTTTTTTTCCAACTTGACTTTATAAGACAACATTGATTGCAGTTATAATCCTGTCAACAGTTTCATTCTGCCAGAAATGAATAAGAGGAGGTTGCTGCACATCTCCTGTCATATCTGTCTCATCTTGTTGTCTCTTTACTGCCACCAAAAGTACATGTACCAGTAGGCCCTAATTGAAAATGAAAACTAGTTGAATTAAATGTGGTATTTAACAGCTTAGTGAAGTCCTGTTAGGAGAAATTACTAGTTGTCTCATTTAATATGATGGATGACATCTGTTAGTACAGCACTATGTCTCTGTCAGCTGTTTTTAATGGATGTTTTTTTTTAAACAATACGCCTCAAATCCTGGATGCCAGACAGTTTTTTCTGACAAAAACATGGCAGGTTTAGGAAAAAAATCCTCCCTTCTTGGGTAGTTGGAAGTTGGAATGTGATGGTTTTCTATGGTTTATTCTTTATTGATAGTCGTCTGAGCTCCAGTGTAAAACTAAACTTGAAACTTTTCTGGGGATGTGACATTTATCAAAACCTGTTTTTTTTCCACAGTTAGAATACCTCCAGGCAGCTCCATGGCCATTACGATATAAACTGGTCGGTACACCTGATGTTTTTGGCACCACATACAATAAACTTTTTATCTGTTTGGTGATAAAAATCTCTGCCTTAATACAATTTCACCCACCCATGATTAACTGCGTGCTAGAGCTGCACTGTAAAATATTTATGAAAATACACTGCAGTCATCGCTCACCTCAAATGTTCTTAAAGTCATGAGAGTGATGAATGTTTCCCTGGGAGCTGGTTTTTATCCGGTACTAAGTGAGAAAAGTCCTGCAGCTCTGCAGTCGGCAGTGGCAACTGATCTGGGACCAGGTTGGCTTTACAAATCCCTCCCCTGTACATCAAGTCAGAGCTGTAAATATAATATTCGCAGTCATTAGAGCAATTCCCACAGGTTTTAATGTGTTGCAGGACTTCTGTTGGCATGAATCCTTATATGACAGGATGGATAAATAGTCCCTGTCAAGTGTCCCTGTGTGTTTTCACAAAATGCTTCCCAACTCTTAAACTATAGCTGCTTTCACACATACACTGCAAACCTGAAATTTTCCAGACATTACTCAATGGTGCTGTATGTGTAACGCAAATGTCCAAATCAGTTGGACTGGATGTTAAACTGATTTGATCCTGCCAGTTCTCTAGGATGAAGTCCAAGGGAGCCCATGTTTGAATAGAGCACATAACTGTCCAAAGACTTCCCAGTGAGAGAGCGGGCGTGTTGGTGATGCTCCTGCATCACTAGTCTCCTGCGCACTACCTGCAGATGCCACCCCTCACCTGAACCAAATGGAACATTTCCAGTAAGTGAAAACGTGTCTCACGCGGATATTCTCTGACTGTGTGCTGCACGTGTGAAAGGGCAAGACCGGAGACTGTCTGGACCTGATGCTGACATTTTCTGGAGTATATATCTAAGGCTCAAGTGACCTGGGGTTACATCCCAAAATCAAATCTCAGGATCAAATCTCTTCGACTCTAGCTTCCTGTGGGCTGCAGCACAGTTGCTGTATGAAACTGTACGAAGACACGGCAGTGCTTTGACATGCTAAGGTAACAATGCTAACAGGTTTAGAAGGTGCAGTGTTTACCATTTACCATTTTGACAGGCTAAAAACATGAGGACGTATAATGAAAACATGAATGTCTGTATTACCACAAATGTCAATCTCACGGTGGAGCTAAGTAAAAGGTCAGGGGATCACCAAAATCAGTAGGATTCATTTTTTGGTCACCACATATTTGTACCAAATTTCATGGCAATACAGTTGTCAAGACATGTGACTAAAAACCACAAATGTGAACCTCATGGTGGTGCCAGAGGAAAGGTCAGGGGATCAGTAGGTCAGTGGGATTCCTGGGGAACATGCATGTCTGTACAACATTTCATGGCAGCCCATCCAAAAGCTGTTGAGATATTTCAGTCTGGATTAAAGAGGTGGACTGATTGACTGACACTACCTTCCCTAGAGCCACGCCGCTGGTGTGAGCAAAAACATAACAAAAGGGACAGATATACAACAAAGTAAAGTGTAGTACAACACTCAGTTCTCTAATATGTTGAGACATATTGAGCATTTTTGTGGTTTCTCTCCCATTTTCGAAATACATAATGAAACTGACCCCAGCAGTTCCTCTACAGTTCTCTGTTCCTCTCTCTCTCGCTTCAAAAAGTCCGGGGCAATGGTTGCAGCAGAAATTGGGTATTTTGGTGGTTCTGCACCTGAGAGAGAAAGGGGAGGAAGATCTGTGGGCTTTCCATTCGCCTTTATCTGACCCAGCCAGCTGTCAGGTTTCTTCTCTCTGTCTCTGTGGCCTCACACAGAATCTCAGAGGATTTTCCTACTCTCTGTGAGAGTCTTAGACAGTTTCACTGTAGTCGATGCCATGAGGCCACGGACAAGCTCTGCGTCTGTGGGAGAGTGACAGCTTTTTTTGAGCGGTTATATTGTTAATATTTTATCTTAACACTTGTTGGCAGAGTCAAAACATAACTGCATGTTTCTGCATCACTCTGGAATTCAATCTAAGCTGCAATACTTTTTTTTTTTCAGTGGGCTTTGATATCGAGAAGGCAGCGCAGTGTTTTGACAGCTTTCAGCCTCAGATGGAGAGGGGGGGGGGGGGAAGGGGAGAGGGATGGGAGAGGAAAATGGGGTGGGGGGTGGGGGGTGGCCGAGAAGGAATCCTGGGCTGCTCAGTGTCACACTAGGGAGGACTGCAGGGGGGGGGAATAAAAGGATGGGGGGAAGGTTAGAAGGACAGGCTTATCGGAGTGTCTGTGAAGATAGAGGGGAGCGGACTGGCTGTCTGAACCACAACAGGATGGAGGAGTAATCCAATGGAGAAGAGATACACTGAGGAGCTTCATGGAAACACTGTACCTCCTGCTCTCTCACACACGTGCTCACATTATGTCAAGTAACACTGCAGAAAAGGCTCCGGGTATATGGATATTTAATGAGACACCCCCACTCTCATCCTCCACCAAATCTGCTCACTAGCACGGGAGTCCAATGGAGGAGGAAGAGGGAAAGTAGGGCACGTCTGCAGATTTAATGAGGCAAAAAAGCGCTGTATGACAAGCTTATGTTTTCTCCTCAAGCAGAGCTACTCTTTTCAAAAAGACAGACTCCATTCTCTTCTGACACATAGCCACAGAATTCAGCAGTATTGAGGCCAATCCCATACGATTCCTTTTAATTGTAAAATGTGGATTTTTGCGGATACTTAACAGTGGGAGGGAGTCCAGAGAGACATGAGTCCCATCTACTGCATGTCACCGCAATCACGTTTGATCGTTTTTAGAATGTAATCCCATTGAGTAGGCTTACAATGCATTAAATCTCAAACCCCCCTTTTCATTTCCGATGTGTATTAGGCCGAGTCACAATGCAATGTTGGAGGACAATTACTCAGACATCATTAACTCAAGAATTCTCCTCATATTTGGAATTGGGGAGGGGGGGCAGGGACTTGGACTGGGTTGACCAAGGAGGGAATCTGACTACCACAAGTAGCACAAGCTCAAAAAGCAGTTTTCAGATGATCATTAGGCCTGAGGGCGAACCAGCCCAAGGATCCGTGGCGCTAGTCCCTACATGGCCTTCTCTGATTCAGCCACAGAGCTCTGAAAGACTCTATTTTAAGTAGAGATGTGCTCAAGCTGATTTCACCTGGAGGGATTCTGGTTGCTAAAACAGGGGCGCACGCTCATACCGTCATCCCCTTGGTACCGGCTAAAGAACACACCCACATGCAAATAGGCACAAATGTAAATACTTAACAGCAAGTGCACATACTTAAGAAGCAGTCTGTGTTGGGCCCCAGTGAAGACAATACAAGTAGTCATGTATCCAGAGACAGCTGAATATGTGGCTAATTACATCTTGAGGTAGGTGGTGTTTGTGACCTTGTTTACTTTTTTCACTGTGGATTTTACACCAAGTCATTGTATCTATAATTGAAGACAGGGGTTGTTTTCAACAAGGTCGCCGTGCTTTACTGACCCGCTGTGCGGCGAGTGGCGACATGACTCGGATATTTGTTCAATAGGTGTTAGTGAGGCAGAATTTTCCAGAGTGGCTGTCAATTTGTTTGTCCACATTCTTACTGCAGCGAATCACAGTGTGACATTGTGGTTTGTGGTCAGGGTGACATTAGTTTAATAAAAAAAGTTTACTGACATTTTTCAAGGCAGACATGTTAGAAAATAAGATACTGCTTTCACTATGAATATCATCTCAACATTTCTCATCATCTGCCTCAAGCTTTATGATTGTTTTACTACTTCTGCTTGAAATGTAATGATAGCCACAAACTGTTGCGTAAAAGCCCAGTGCTTTGTTTTCCATCGGTATGTCAAAAAAAGGTTTTTCCCCCTGCCACAGAGAAAAATGCATCTCATCACGTTGACTTTTAAAAGCGTCTGTCATTTTCACCCAGGGTGAGCTGGAGGAAGTGAAGGGGGGAGGAGGACGCAGGTAGTGAGGCAGAGGGAGGAGAATGAAAGACGGGTGCTGTTCAGAGTACTTATGATTGCTGTCTGATTACAGCTGCTCCTGGTGGGATGGGCTCAGACTCTGTCTGGCAAAACACACACGCGCACACACACACATGAATGAGTTCATTAGAGGCCTGCTGAAATCAGATAGCTGGACCTACATCACCATCGTAGCTGGGACATGGTCATACAGAATGTGCTCAGACATCCACAGAGGCGCTCTGAAAAGCATCTGGAGATGCGCTGACGTGTGTGTATATCTGTGCTTTCCAAACAATAATGTTTTGACGTAATGTATTCAGTGCCTAATGGGACTATCCGAGTTGAAACACACTCCACTTTCACATGCTATGCCATGCGACTTGATATATATATATATGTATCTATCTATCTATCTATCTATATATATATCTATATATATATAGATATATATATATATATATTTTTTTGCTGGTAGTTTTATAATGGCTTTCTGCTTCACCTCGGGTGGATACGGATGGATCGAGGAGAGAGGTGTAGGGGGTTGAGTGGGTGGAGGTCTGAGGCCCCCTTCCATGCCATTGTATCCCCAGGCGTCCCTCTAAAGTTACCCACTGTCTGTGGCTGCGGCCACCGGGTCTCACATCACTACATTTATTAAAGGCCCACGGTAACCAGATAGCCCTAAGTGGACCCACATCGCCCTCATATTTCGGTCGGCATGTATGCGGTCGTTCACATGCGCGGAGACGTTATTCCTCGTCATGTATCCTTCCCACCTTCTCCTTCAGCTCCTTTCACTGCCTCTAATCCTCTTTCCCATATCACAGTATTGGCCTGTTTATTTATTACAGATCCAGCACGGTTAATGACAGATGTGAAGTGCCAACAAGGTAAATCACTTATCACTAGCTCGATCTGGCACTGTGACAACATTGCTGATGCTGGCCTGTGTATGTGCTGGATGATTTACTTCAAGAGAAATTCAGTAGCAAAGGGAAAGGGCAAAGAAGAAGGGGTGTTAATATTCTTTTGTTGGCATATGAGTCATACTGGGAAGCCTTGTTGCTTCCTGTAGTTACGCACTTGTTCGAGAACACAGGCATCAACATCCTTCTATCATCTAAAACTGACGGAAATATGTAAAGAGCTTTCATTGTGCGTGCCCTTGCTTCTATGTCTGTGATTAAATAGGGCCACACAGCTAGGAAATGAGTACACTGAGTAATCCTGTGGATGTATTGATTTTCTGTCTCTCCCTCCCTCTCTTTTCTCTTCTCCTCCACAAACCACCCCCCCCGTTCGGTCCCAGGAAGCCTCGCCTGAGCCTGTACGAGCCCCTGTACATGAGGCGCTACTGGAGGCCGGAGCTGCCCAACTTCTCCACCCCGCATCAGGGAAAGGGGGGTTACTGGTGGAGCCCCCAGAGGTACCAGGAGGTGGGATCCACGTGGAGGGACACGCGCCGCCGCCGCGTAGTCTTCCCTGGAAACACTGGCTTCTCTGACGTGCCCTCAAGCCTGAGCGCAGGCTACTGCCGCCTCCACCCCACCCTGGTGTGAGTGCCCGCTGCATATAGGCTTTTGGGGTTTACAAGCATACCTCCCTGCATGTATGTGTGTGTGAGTGTGTATGTGTTGTCATTCTTGAGAGGCCTGCTTTAGATGAGCTTCTTCTTAAGTAGAAGTTTGTTGTCAGCACTCTGCGAGAGGCAGACGACAGACCGGTTAGCACTCAATCAGCACTCGGCCGGCTTATCAGAGGCCAGGCGCGGAGCCACAGTCAGGAGCTCTCCTCGCGCTGTCGCCCTGCTTGTATGTCACCAGGGCCACATCTTCACACAGGGGCCACTGGGACTGTCAGAAATCATGTTCACCTACAGGGTCACCTCCTCGTCTGAGAGCATGATCTGACAAACAGGAGTCCAGTAATGTGGAAGGAAAGTAGAGGGGAGCATAGTAACAGCATGCTTTTATACTGAGTACCTCATACAGTCATCCACCCTCTGTGCCACTGGTAGTATATATATATATATATATATATATATATATATATATATGTGTGTGTGTGTGTGTGTGTGTATATATATATATATGTGTGTGTGTGTGTGTATATATATATATATATATATACACATACATACATACACACACACATATATATATATATCCTCCCCCATAGCTACTTCACACCCACTTCCCTCCAGGACCCAGACGACACTGACCTAAATGGATGGACAGAGTAAAGGCCCAGAGCATCTTGTTGTCATGACAGCAGAATGGTTGTGACCGTCCTGGTGTTCCCTTGCACTGATCTGATTTGTACCGCTGAGGCGATCGGTATAAGAGCAGAGAGAGGAGGAGAGGTGTGATGTACTACTTGGTTTAAGGGAGCTGAGATGAAACAAGTGAAGGGACCACCCTATCACAGAGAGCCATTTCATTCAGACAGAAAGAATGAGGAAAAGACAGAGAGAGGAAGACTGAGAGAGTAAAGAAGGGAGAGAAAGTTAGGACGTTAGCAGAGAGAGAAAAGTGATGTGAGGCCCAGGAGAGTCCAGGAAGTAAAGGAGAAAGATAAAGAGAGACACTTAAAATGGAAAGAGATGGGTTTTGAGTGAAAGGGAGAAAGATTGATGGTCAGGGGGAAAAAGAGGGAGTGAAAAAAAAGAAAGAAGTGGAAAGAGAGAAAAAAGCCAGGGGGCTAATGGACTCGTGGCTAATCAATCCTGAGTGATGGCCACTTTAGAGTGGGCCAGGCTGACAGATGGAGACCATCCCTCTGCTTTAGCTCTCCCCTGACTCCTAACTCACTACACCGGAGCACATCAGCACCCACCCTGCCTATCTAGCCCCCATCCCACGGCATCTGAAATCACGCACATGCAACCCACACAGAGAGACACACTCTGCCAGATCAGCCGATCCATTTATCACAAGAGACGCAGCCATATCAGGGGAGTCCATACTGTTATTCCTGACGTGGATGAGTTTGAATGAGTGCAGCATCAGTTGTAGATTGATTCTCCATAAGGATTGATTGGACTAAATGAGCGCTGGGATCGATAGCTGGAGATAGGAGGGGTGGATGGTGAATGAGTTACTACTCAGCGAACCACGTGGTACTTTTGTACACTTGTTCTCAGCGAGTAGAAAAAGGGGAAACTGTTCCATTTATACAAGATTACTGTATAAATCAGTGAAGTGCCACCGCAGCAAGAAAGACACACATTTTCCACAAGGCTGTGCAAACCCTCAGCATGTGGACAGAAATGGACAGGAGGATAATGAATGGAAAAAAAGGGAAAATAGATGCTATTTAAAGAGGCTCAAGATGGTGTGGTTCTTTTTAAATACACAGGGATGCTGGAAGTTAAATAATACTTTTCAATGATGCTTTAAACTAGATTTTAATATGACGTAACCCGTGATGAAGCAGACATCTAACCATAGTCACCTTGTAGAAACACAGCGGTTCACGACACAATTAACAAAGTAATATTTCTACTTCACCCACAGCATCACAGCTATAGTGTCGACATTAGAGGTTGTTTACAGTCTTGTACTGAAACCAAGCCAGGGTCCAAAGCAGGGCCAAACAAGAAAGCAGTGTCATAAATTGCACTCTGCTGGCCCTGTTAAAAAAGATTAAAGGGAAGAAAGTGCAATCCAGTGACAGGCTGCTTGGACAGGGTTTGGATGGAGGGCTGCTATCAGCTCCTAAAGGACAGCAGGAGGGAGGGGAGGAGGAAAGCGCTATGGTGCCCACTGATAGATATTCAGCAGACAGTCGCTCTCTGCTCACAGTATCAGCAGGGATGCTGCCACTGGGTCATGCTCGCAGGCACGCAAGCCTCTTACGCTGCAATATCAACAGCTGCACGACTCCAGTTGCTACTGTGTGCTTGTTTGCCTCTGCATGTCCGTTGATCTGTGCACACATGCATGTGTCACTCAGGTTTTTCTTTGTGTGCACTAAATCACAGCCTCATACAATCCAGCGCGTTGTCTTTTCTGTCCCCTGCCAGTCGTCTCGCTGGGGAGCGGCTCTGATTTCCTCACCCAGCTGTCATGTCAACAGTCATTCAGTCAGTCGGTAAGACATTTAGTCAGGCGGCAACGCAATTCTTCCCCTAGACCGCGCTAGGGCTTAGATCCTTCACTTCCTGAGCCATGGAAAAGGGTCAAAGCACAAGCCACAGATGGCAGAACCCAGGCTGAGCTTTGGAGAAATCCAACTCTGCTCAGGGGTGGAGAGCTAGAAGGTCGAAAAGCCAGAGAGAGGGGAAAAAGAAATGGATCTGGCTGGAAATGAGGGAGGAAACTGAGCAGAGACAGGCCGTGTTTCCACAACTCAGCACACACACTGGAACACATCCATTAGGATTAGGCCAGAATGTGTACTGCTTTACAGATCATGAGGTATTCTTTCAAAGCCTATTCATTTTCATACCTATTCATAATTTCTGGGGGTTACATTTTAGCAGTGCTGACTTTGCAGTGATGTATGCTAAGATCACAAGCGCTCCCTATATGTCTTTCTTAGCAATGAATAGCACCTTTGAGAACAGAAGCTTCTAATCCATTGACAATTTGAAAAGTAAAGTCTGGCCTCTTGGTGCTGTGAGAAAATCACCTGCTGAGCTTGGTAATTGAACGGCGCTGTTCTGCTATTATTATCCCAGTTCACCTCAGAGAGGCTGACATGCTCAATAATGAAGTCTTTGGTAATTAAGTTAGCTGATTAGGGACCTGATATATAATTAAATTCATGGGGAATAGTGGTGAGGATTGTCTCTGTTTCACTATTACCTTTTTAATCTTAGAGGAAATGAAAAATCTGTATTTGTAGCCCTCAGTGTTGCAAGTGATATGAAAAGTGTAATCAATTATGTATTACATATAAATAATTGAAAAGTTCGATTATTTTAGTAATTGCTCAACAGCAGAAGAATTGAATTACATGATTTGTTTCATTACTTTTTACTACTCAACACAACTCCACATTGGTATGTTGCAATGTCTGTCTTTCACATATGTTAAAAAACAGATGTCCACAAACAGCTAGCTGTCTGTAAACACCACTTAATATTTTAAGCTAATCTCCAGCCTCAGAGTGAAAACTGAACAAGACCTGGTGATTTGTGCATGTAAACTGAGGAGAAGCTAACATTAGCAAACTAGCTAGGGAGACATGTTAATAAGATATCCATGGACTTCTGTGGAGGTGTTTTTTTTTTTTTTTTACTAAAGACTGGTCGACCAAAACCCCATCCTGCACCAAGCTAAAATGTTCTGTAATTTGTAAATATGTAAATATATATATATTAAACCCCTGGTGACACAGGGAGCTAACCGCCTAAACACCCAAATTACCTAAGTAATGTTATTGTGATTAGTAGCTGTCATGTAATGACAGTGTTTCAAGTTGTAATCCCTCAGACTACATACTACTACAAAAAGTAATCACATTACTGTAACATGTTTTACTGCCAGTAATGGACAATGCTGGAACTGACAGTCAATGAGATAAGATGCCAGAAATTACAGACTCACCAAATATGATGTAGCTTTCATTTGCCTTGGGGGTGATTATGTCTAGAGATTGTCTCTTAAAACAGACGTGCTTTTGTATCATCAAACCCACGCAGGGACATTTTAACACTTTTCCTCATGGAGTACAATAGATACAACTTTACATTGAACAAAAGATTCTGCCTGGCTGCTCTGAGCCACGAGTTAGTCATTAAGGACTGAAAATCAGATAAGTGAAGTGCCAATGCTTGACAAACACCCTTTTTGTCACACCCTCTCCATCGATGCGTGGAGCGTCCAGTGAAAGCCGATGCCGGGTGGCAGAAGGCGGCGTGCTGAACAGGTGACAACACAGCTCCGTCCCTCCCTGAGACGACCAGCCAGGCTCAGTTTACTGTAGAAAGTCACACAGCAGATGGTGTCCAAGGAAGTGAATTAGCTCCGAGAGGCCGTGTCCACACACACCAGATGGGGGTAGCAGGAGAGACAAAGAAACTGGGGGAGAAAAACAATGACATAAAGGCAGAACGGCCAAGGTGGTGGTGGTGGTGGTGGGGGTAATGGGGTGTAGGGAGTGTAGCTTTGTATGGGCTCATTTGTTTGTTTGCTTGCATGTGTTTGCGTCTTTGTTGTCCCCATGCACGCCTTGGCCAAGTTCATGGGCCTGACGACTGTGATTGTACCCATTCACTGACTCATTAACAGTCCAGATCTCATGCGTAACACCTCTCATTTTGATGATAATTTTACACGTGTTGTGCAAGGCAAAGCTGGTCAAACATGCTAAACTGTGTTTTGTTCTCTGGTTGAAAAGGTGGCGGTATCGCTGGCAAAAACTCAGGGAGAGGGTGCCTCAAGTGCTGAGAGGAAGAGAGTAAGAAAATGAAGCTTGTTTTCAAAAAATAAAATTCAAAGTTTATACCTCGACCTGTTTCTAATGTTTTTCTCTTTTTGGTCCTTTTCTCTTCTAGTAACTTTCTTGTCCTATGAGGTTTCTTTAGGCTCAGAGCGAACCCGACACTTGATACGTACATATTATACGGGTGACAAATTGCTCTTTCGAAAACAGAAATGACTGCTGCAATTTGTGTCGGAGTTGGAGGGAAACAGCCATGTTTTGGTCAAGGTAATCTCACAGTGTCAGTGGTTTAGGAATGGGCTCTGGAATGTTAATAAGGGGGAAAAAAGGGCAACACGACTTAAATGCCACACAGATGTGGCCTATCAGTGATGCAATCTTGCAAGGAAATGAGTTGTAGCGCTCTTAGATGCATTATTGTGTTGGAGGTTGTTAAAGTTATGTATTGGCTGTACTCGAGGGTGTGAATTGAAATGCCAGAATAAAGTTGTGCTGTAACCTAACTCTGAAAATGTCCCAGGCTATCTTGTTTTTCAATCTCCCTCTGTCCACGCCCCTCTACAGCCCATCTGGCTGTGATTATTGGACGTGGTCTAATCCAACGCCGTGTCCCTTTTGACACAATGGGTAGGGCCAACTCTCTGTTGTCTCACTCATCCTTCTTTCTCTCTCTCCTTTTTCTTCCATGTCTCTCTTTCCTTCATTCTTTCTCTTGCTCATTCTCTCTTTCCTTTTTCGATCGCGCGCTGTTTTTATCTCTTGTTCCTTTTCTCCTCTTTGCCTGACTTGCTGCTGCATCTGTCACTAGCCGAGCAGCAAGCGCCTGTGTGGCACGCTGCCAACGCTGACAGCTGGCAGAGAGAAAGAGAGAGAAAAATAAACGGCGGAGGAGAGAGGGCAAAGAGAAAGGGGGGCAATAAATATCAGCACAAATCAAAAATTCCAATATCACCTTTCTGCACACGGCACTGCAGAAGTAGCAAAGGAAATCAATGATAGTGTGACAGATAAGCAACATAAGGGAGTGACAAAAAAGAAAAGGGCACCTTTTGTCTTTTAACTTTGAAGAGATCACTTATACTTCTCTTACTTTACCTCTTTCAGACTATTCGTTTTCTTTTGCCTCTGGTCATATTGGAAGTGGCTTGAAGAAGTTTTAGGGTCCCCTGTTTCTGCTCTTGTTGTTGGCAGGCAGCCATGTTTCATGATGGGCAGTCCACTCGGGGAGAGAGCTTTGAGTCCACTGCTCTATTTTATTGACCTTTGTTTGTTTACAGGAGGAAATAAATAATCAGCGGATGGATTTTGTGTCCAGCTGAGGGACTGCAGAACAAGCTTTAGTGCTGAAATTTAGCTCATCATCACATAAACAAGTCCTTCAAATTAAACAACAAAATACATCCTTTATTACCAGCCATGTAATCTGACACTGCTGTGGTTAAAGTGAAATTACTTTGAAAGAAGAAAATGGTACAATCTTCCATTAACAAATGAAAAAATGAAATTAATGATCAATAAACTGTACTCTTGTCTGATACAGTGCACTTCACCTCGTTACTGAAATAATGAGTTTCTGACTTGTTCATGTTCATGTCAACGTCCAAATTGTAATAACGACTTGGACAGTTTGACTTTCCGGACAAGTCAGACTTTCTGACTTGGAGCTTAAATATGGAAGTGCCTGGAAATCAGACAAATGTTACCTTATGCTCGCCACAGTCCATCATTAATTAGATTTAAATCCAAATTTAATGGCTATACTGTCATTTTTGTCAGTGTACAGATTCTAATCATGCAATCCTTTTGAGGTGTCAGATAATGTGGAATCTTTCCTGTCTCTACCATCCTTCCCATATGCTACATTACGCCAGTTGTCACGTTTCTTTTCACTAAAAGAAAGGGTTTATGGGGTGGCAGAGGGGCAGATAGGGTAGGTCTGACAGACACATGTGACCAACAGAAGTCCCAAGATTCAATGCTTCTCTCAACGTTCTGCTGAAAGACAGATTGCAGCAGGCCAGCTGTGGGCTCACAAGACTTTAGGGTGGTCTGAACCAAATTATCAGCTTAGACACAGTTTTAAAGTAGCAAAGCTTTGGTGACGCTGAGCTATAATATGTTTACATTGGCTAACATTGCAAAGACAAAGTTGGTATTAAATTTTAACAACCGTGTGAACACTTGCAGTGTCATAAATCAGGGGCCCAGCGTGCCAAGCCTTCAAAGGCAACAAATTAGTAAATCGCCCACTCTCCTGATGCAGCATCAGTCTTGTGTTTGTATTTAATCCTGTGTGCGACGTCAAGGGAACACTCTGGGCGACCCATCTTATAAATATCTGCAGTATGTTTATTTGGCAGCATAACACTATTCTCTCACTCCTCTGGCTGAAGTGTGAAAACTACAGTGGCATGTTTATGGTATATACAGTACGTTCCGATATATGAGAGCTGTAGTGGGAAAATATTTCTGTATTTCACAGTCTGGAATCTCAGGAATCATAAGGGTCCTTACTCTGACAACAGAGAGGAGGACTGCAGAGGGGATTTGGTGAGGAGGGGGCGGGATGAAACAAAAAATGCAGCATTCCAGCACTGAAGACAGCTTGTTGTTGCACATTTTACACTGTGTGATGACAGAATGTGTTACAATGAAAATAAATGTGCTGCGAGAGAGCCTGGAAGAGATTTATTGAAAAGATAAGCAGCAGGTTGAGAGGAGGAGAAGTTAAAGAAAAAGAGAAAAGTCCAGATTTGTTTCCACTGCGGTCCTCCAACATCCACGACAAGTAATAACACTCAAGAGAAATGAAGCTTTTCCTGCGCAGAATACAAAATGGTTCACTCACACTTAGGAATGAGCTGGTCGTAGTAAGTCTGATTAAATGGTGGGGGAGGTAGGCAGAGGGAGAGAGAGAGAGGGAGAGAGAAAAGGAGTAAATCTCCATTTTTCCATCTGGAGAATGTATGTCAGTGGGCTGCACTATCTGCCTGGCCCACATCTCTCTCTCTCTCTCTCTCTCTCTCTCTTTCTCTCTCTCTCTCTCTCTCTCTCTCTCACTTTCTCAGCCTTTGTGAGTGGCACTGATTCGGTGCAGTAAAGTACAGTAGTCTGTTGCCAATGTGGCCAATTCATATTCAGAGTGCGTACTCTGCACTCTCGCACAGCACACACTGCACACTCCCATTCACTGGCTAATGGATGAATTGAAGGGGTCTATCTGGGCAGCACATACTCAGCTCATTAGAGTCACAGTTGCTTTACTGTAACATCTTTTTCATATACTCCAACACTATAAGGGAATTGCCTAATGAATAACATATGTTATCATGTTAAGTGGATAGTGTCTGTTCACAAAAACATTTACACTACATGGCCAAAAGTATGTGGACACTTAAATATTATACTCATATGAGATATGAGATGATTATCTTATTCTGAATTTATGGATATTAGCAGGTTGCTATGGCAGCCTTTCTTCATCTGGAAATAGTTTTGTCAAGATATTGTAACCTGGATGCAGGGGTGTGCTTTCATTTAGCCACAGTAACATTACTGAGTTCCTGCATTAAAGTTAAGCTTTAAGACCTGATGTTCCAAATCATCCCAAAACTTGTTGGATGGGGTTGAAGTCAGGACTCTGTACAAGATAGTTGTGTTCTCTCCCACCAAAACTCAAAGACATTTCTCTGTGGACGTTTCTTTGTGCACGGGGGCATTGTCATGTTGAACAGGAAAAGAGCCCTCCCCTGTTGTCACAAAGTTGGAAGTACACTATTGTCTAAAATATCATTGTGTGTTGTTGTATTAAGATTTCCCTTATTTAGAATTAAGGGACCCAGTTCAAACCGAAAGAAGTGCAGACACAAAAGCACATGCACACCTGTGCCCTGTGTCTAACCTATGTGTGCGTACGTTTTGCCATATATTTCACATACTCTTAATTCAATATTAAACATTGAATTGAATGCCCTTTATTGTCATTATACTGAAAGTACAACGAGACTGGAGACATGGAAATTAAGTGAATGAAGAATACGTACTTGAACATTTAAAGGAATGGCTCAACATTTTGGGAAATATGCTATTTGCTTTCTTGCTGAGAGTTGAATGAGAAGATTGACACCACTCTCACATCTAAATAAAGCTACAGCCAATAGCCAGTTAGCTTAGGTTAGCACAACTACAGGTAAGAACACAAATGAATGATTCCATCAAAAGGATATATTTAAAAAAAAAAGAAATAATTAGATATCCTGTTGTTAACTGACACTGGAGTCAGAGGGGACATTCACCCCCACCTCATTCAACGTTAGCATAGATTCAGAGGCGCAATGCTGTGGGACGCCGCTCCTCATTAGCTCAAATTAGGCAACCGTCTGCACGATCAACAAGACCTTGGAATGTATTTCCTAAGTAGGTAATGGAATTTCAAACTTTTTAGATTATCAACAGCGCTTGGGAATATCCCCCTGGCACAAACACGAGTATATGTGCCCCCCCCCCCCCCGCACCACTTATGCCCCAAATCAAATTACAGTTTTAATGAAGAAGTTATTTACCTCAGCCTGTGTAACTCTGAGCAAGACAGCACAGACAACCCTGGTGTAACAGCAATAAAGATTCACCACGTTTCCTTATCTTCAAATCACTTGATATTTAAGATAGTTTCTGTTTGTATTTAAGTTAAACAAACAGTGATCATGTCTGAGCAATGAGGAGCTGTGCTTATGCAGAACTTTGCTCACACTCTGCTTCCTGTGTTGTGGTTCCAGTGCCAACAGCTGTAGGGGAAGTCAGAGGGTGTTTGTGGGTTAGGTGCTTGTTTGTGTGTGTGTGTATATATATATGTCTGTGTATGTGTGTGAACATACATGGCCTGTTCTTCTATCTCCCTGCTGGGGCTGTTCTATTTCCTGGTTGCAGGTGCTGCAGTGAGATCACTTCCTGCCGGCTCCCCCTCCTCCAAGTGTGTGTGTGTATCCGTGGGCTCCAGCCACTTCCTGTCCGTAGGGAAGAGGAAACTATAGGAAACAGGATGAGCATCCCGGGCGGGAGGGGTCATAGAGGGCTGGGAGAGGTGGAAGCAGGGGGTGATGACCCTGGAAATAGGGGAGAGGACCATGGGTACACGGATGCACCATATCAGGATGTGTTTGTGAGAAGATAGAGAGTCTTTTTTAATGTTAGACTCAAAATTAGACACACAGAACAGGCAGTCATTTGTATTTTCAGAGGGGAGTTTGCGGGAAATCCCAGAATGATTTGTCTGAGGTTCACATTTATCTTGAATCTAATATCTACCTTAATATGAAGGTCACAAAACAGGATGACAGCCCTATATCTGATAATAATAACATCAATTATAACTTCATTTAGCCAGCACTTTTTAGAAATAAGTTACAATTTGTTTTGCAAAGATATAAAACTCAGAAACGCTAGATAAAAGTGTAATGAAATAACTAGATAAGATTAAAAGTTATACAGCAACAAATTTGATTAAAATGTAATAGCACTGAATCACAGAATAAGAATACTTTAATAGAAAAGAGATTTAAATGGAGAAACAGCTGGTCTGTCTGATCTTAAGGGACCTTGACTCCAAAGACTCCTTTGGTTTTTAACATCGACCTAGGCACTAATAACAGACGCTACCTCAGGCTAGGCCTATATGAGATTAACAAGTCAGAAATATATTTGGGGCCAACCCCATATGTGTCATAACAGAAATCATTAAAATCTTATAGTCTATTCTTAAACATACAGGTAACCAGTGCAGAGATGGAGACAGATAAAAGAGACTGAATTATTGAAATGTTACAAAGATGCAGGAAGCAAGATTGGACAACAGATGTCACATGGTAGTCAGAATTAAGCTTATTGTTGATTTCTATAATGGGATTTAATGCAGGAGGACAAAGGACCTAAGTGAGGGGAAAATGTAATCAATAGAAGAATCTGGACATGATGAAAATAACTTCTGGTTTATTTGGGTTAAACTGAAGAAGGCTTTGTGTTAGTCAGCCTTTAACTTCTGTAGGGCAGGATTGTACTTTGCTCAATTGTATTTTCCCTTTAGAATCAAAAGAGAAATAGATCTGGGAGTCATCAGCATAGTAAAGGTAAATGAAATGGTGCGTTTGGCATTTGCAAAATATGCTTACGTCCTTGCACTGTATGAAAAACAGGAACTTAGACTTACACATTAAAGTATTAAAGTTTATTGGCCACTACTGGATGTTTGGAAAAAAGTTGCATAAAGCCTAAAGTGATGTCACATGACGCTTTATCTACTGGTGTGGAGTTAGAAAGCTTGCTTGACCTTTGTAGCCTACTCCTCATTTCTTCTTGAGGTTAGAGGCCTGTGTGTGGCTACATTAGCTGCTAGTATCATAACACACTGAATCTCTGACCGAACTGTTGGTGGTTGAGTTGCACTGTGGGTAATGTAGGCACCAGATTTTTACAGGAAAAAAAAAACTGCCCATCATGACTCTGACACTGCTTAAAAAGAGAAATGCTTAACTGGTGGAATACTTTTTAATGTCATTCTTTGGCACCACAGCCCACATAAAGGGTTTAACCTTGCCACAATGGGTAAAGGTCAAAAGTCATGATGATGATGTAGTGATTGCTCTTGGTTGTTTCCAGTCTTTAGCTCTGTCATATTTCCTCTAAATGACAAGAAACTTCCTTTCCTACCCACAGAAACAGACAGCGTAAGACAGATGTTATTCACGTATACTCACAGGTAGTTACACATACTGTACACACACGGCCCATTCATTAACTAGGACCACGGGCCATGTGAAGGGCAAGCCCAGGCAGATAAGTCTCTCCTCTGACATTTCCGCTATTCCTCTCGCTGTCTGTTGTACTATTCTCCCCTTCTAGAAAAAACTGGGCTCTTGTGGAAAACATTTTGTGACATCACCTTTTAAAGAGAGTCTGTATGTGAGTGTTGAAGGATGCAGCTTCACAAGTTTTAGGAGAATATTTCTTTACTACCGAAGAAGGTTATTTTTTAATATCGGTCCTTTAATAGATGGTCAGACTCTAGTCAAAATAAAATTACTGAGGAGGCTCCCGAACGTGCTATAACTTTGGAAAGGTCCTTGCTTTTTATTGTTATGATCAACTGCCCTGTGTGTACAGTAAAATTGGATTCCTCTTAGGGGTCACCTTAAACATTTACTTTCTCTGTCTGTAAGAGAGAAAAAGGAATCTGAAGAGCTGAGCTATCAAGACATGTGATCTGCATCTTTCCAGGAAATTCCTCCCCATTTAACGACCTATCTCAGCTCCATCTGAAGATGAAGAGGATACATCTGAAGTCAAAGGATGATCTAGTTCCTATTTTCGTAAACCCCTAAAACCACCCACACAGATCCCAACTTAAACCCAGTTCTCGGGTGACCTCTGACCTTTTCATTTCCTGTCAGATGTTGCAGCGTCTCTGACCGACACACGGAGCTTCATCTGCTTGGCGCGCTGGTTACGCTTTGCGCTTGTGTGTGTTTGTGTGTCAAAGATTTATGAATGAACTGGCGGGCCAAGCCTGGCAGAGCTTCCTGACTTGCTGGCATATGTGTGTCGATGGAACTTCCTGCTGAAAGATGTGTGATTTCCCGTGCTCACACAGCTGGGCTGCTCGGGTGCTCTGAGAAAACACCCTTTGCTACAGGGAATGGCTTGGAGAAACACTGTGAGCTAAATGTCCCACACATACAATAGAATATTACTGAATTTGAAGTTTTACATTCATGTTTTGAGACAATTACTGGGAAATGGATAGAAATGAACCTCATCCAGCAAGTTTTATGGGAGTAAAAAGTTCCCTTTAGCAAATGTTTAGACCCCTGTGGTTTTCCTTGTGTTGATTAAAGGCCCTGGAATTTCATGAGGAGTGAGACACACAGGAGTCTTTTAAACTCTCTCAGCCAGGATTCTTATGAGCGCTTGTCATCCGTCTACTCAAGCATGTCAGGAATGTAAAGAAAGACCGAAGGTGAGAGACTGAAGATGAGGGATGGAGATGGTTCAAATGAGTCAGTCTTTAAAACAGCTCAATTCTGAGCTTAATGAAAGAACAAAAGCTTTGTTATCTCTCTCTTGTGCCAAAATCAATTCTTCAAGAACTCAGTTGGATTGCTGCTGGCTGAAGAAACATTTTGTTCTGGATCGTCGGTGTAACTCAGTCGTGCATTAATGTAAACAGTCCACTGACCCGTCATCTCTTGTATCAGAGTTCTGTCCTACGGAAAAGGTACAGTTCCCTCCAGAGAAATCAGATAAATAATATCTAAACATTCATCTCAACTGAGCAGCGTGTGTGTATTTGTGTGCGGTAAGATGACTGCAGCGATAGTCACGTTATTCTTATTGTGAAAGAATGCAGTCCTGTCATTTAAAGATTGTAGATTGTAGCTGGGACACTGAGGCAAAAAACAGTTGGTGGAGATAATTCAGTTTGACGGTCCACTTCACTATCTGACCCCTCCCATCCCCTATCATTTTAAACATACCCTGTCTCCTTATTTATGAGGTCCTACTTGGTGGAGGGCTGCCTTCAGGAGGCAGTCGGGATGGGGCCACATTCAAAAAACTCACTCCTCTGATCTCTCCTGGGGGTGGGTTAATGGGGCAGGATCAGGCAATCAGACTGACCGGTCAGGGAGTTAGCCCCCAGGACGAGTGTGTCGCAGGGCCATTAACGCTTTAGCAAAAATGGCCCGGTTTATATGAGGTGTTAAACCTGAAGGGACAACACATTTTGTGAACTGTAAAAAGGAAAACACATTTTAAAAAGGCAGCTAAATTGAGAACTCATGCTCCTTAAAGGTATTTCAGGAAGCTCAGTGCAACAGCAAAGTCAGGGTCTGATGGAGAGAGCTGATTAACCAGGTATTAGACTGTATTGTTAGTCTCAAGTGGAGTCTCATTGGTTATGAAAGGATTTCCTTTTTCCTCCCAGGAGCAGTGGCCGGAAGCACTACGTCCAACCTTTACTGCACATCCTCATCTTTCATATCTGCTACTTCACTGACTCCACTTATCTGGGTGGTTCATTCCTTTTGTCACGGAGAATGAA
Organism: Lates japonicus; assembly: GCA_033238685.1. NCBI lineage: Eukaryota > Metazoa > Chordata > Actinopteri > Centropomidae > Lates > Lates japonicus. The sequence goes on from BRZM01000024.1 coordinate 1,534,183, forward strand.
TGGCCCTGCTATCAGTGTTAGGTCTACAGAGTCTCATTAGTTTCTGACTCAACTTCAGCACAGCCACTATTACCCAATATCCCCCGGTCCCTGGCTTCTGCAGATGTTGTAAATTCTTGTAAATTCCTTGAACATTTATCAGCCTGACAGTCAAATCTCTCTCTGTCTCTTTCTGACAATTCTTCACACATGTGTCATCCCTTCATATCTCTGGGGAAAACATGTAGGGGCACTTCCTGTTCCTGTGGGATGAGTGGCCCGGCATCCTGCGTATGCTCTGCTGCCCAGCAGGGGTACTGTCACTTCCTGTATGACCTGGGGGCAGAGGGGGCAGTTGGGGGGTTGGGGGGTGAAAGAGGGAGCCGAAAAACCATCGTATGATTCCAGGTGCTGCGCCAGCCTGAATATAGATCTTCATGATGATGCGATGAAGGGATCATTTAGAAAGCCCCAGAGAGGCAGAGGCTGTAATTAATGAGTGTGCGGCGGCTTCACATTCACATGCATGCAACTCATTACTAAGCTCATTTTCATTCAGCATCAGCTTTTGTCCCACTTAGTAGCTGCCATTGAGCTATTTTAAAACTGAAAGAAAATGGTTCCAGCTGAAGAAAATACACAGCTTGTAGCAACTAATAATAGACTACATTCCTAATAACTGGTCAAAATGAAATCTAATGACTCTCTGAAAACCCTTAAAAAAAACTCTTGTTGTAGGAGCCACCATTTGTTACATTCACAATAGGTGTGTCATAAGGTTTCCTATTTCAGGTGTCCTCTTTGTGCTATTTGTAGGCATGATGATGTTTAAACAACGATGTGGTTTCCTAAAATGGCTTCATGTTTTAATGCTGATGAAATGCATTGAAGGATCTGATCATCTTGAAGTCTAAAAGAGAGCAAAACAAAATTCATGGTAATTATTTGCTCTGACAAAGATCCCCAGTGAAATCTTTCACATTTTAGTGACTATCATCCATTTCTTATGGAGGCACCCTGACCTCACTGAAACTACATGTTGAGGAGAAAGTCAACACTTAAATAGACTAATTACGATGTCCTCAATTTAAAGCTACATTCGCTGCTACTATTTGTTATGGGTGTAGGTTTAGCCTTACAGTGTCTTCCTATTGATATCTGTCTACATGGGTGGGGTGAAAGCTTTGCTTGGACTCAGGAATCAACACTCAACTTGACTTGTTTATTAGAGACAGGGCTGCCATCATTATAGGCTTTAGTTGGGATTCAGACTGAAAACAGCCCAACAGCATGAGGGGTCTGTGTTGGTGAGGTGTGTTGTTACAGGTTACTGATGAGGCAATGGAGTAGGATCCAGAAAGGCCAGTCGGACCAACAGGTTCATGTTTTTAAAGGATCTTCAGACATCAGAGCCCTGCCCTGGGTTTGTGACAGTTATCACAGCAGTCGTTCTTTTATCTCTTGTCAGGATGTTTGCAGGGTAAACTGTAGAAATACAGCCTTCACATTACAAAGTAATCCATCAGGAATTTTGGCGTGCAATTTTTCTTTGTGAAGAACTGCTGATAACAATGCATAATGTGTGTGTGTTAAAACAATCTACCTATAGCTTACACATACAATAATGTCTTTTGATGGTCACTAGGTGCGCACACATGTGTTATAAGGGTAAACAGGCAAGCTGTGACCATGGTAACAGCAAGTGTGTCACAGGGTAACACAAACTCAGTGCCTCAGCTCACACTGACTGCATCCGGCTTGGACATTAAAAACAAAATGCCTGCTGGGTTCAGGTCAGACTCAGTTTCTACTCTCGAACTGAAGATGAGTTCAGATCTCTGCGACCCTTAAGGACAGATAATGGTATTAAAAATGGAATATTCTTTGAACCTAATATTTTTATTTGATCATCTGAATTTATTCAGCATGTTTGTGTGGAGATATTTAAGTCCATCACAGTGTGATGATATGACTTAGCAGCATCAGCTGTTGTTTGATTTGAAGATGTAATCATACATTAATCACTAATACAATGACTCATAATGAAGTGAAATATGGTTACTAACAACATCCCATCATCTAGCAACTGAGAATTTCCCTTTGCAGAGCAACTGACTTCACACCTTTTACTAGCTGTGAGTACTGTCTCTGTCTTTTCATTCAGGCCCTGTCTACTGCAAATCCAAAACAAACAAACACACAAACAAAGAATGCACTTACAACAGTGCAGTATAATTACTACACAGTTGACAAGCATCCTCTCTCCTTCGCCGTGAAAGAAAAAAATCCAGCAGACGAGTCAAGATTACAGATTTCCATTCTCGGCGAGGAAGTGCCACAAAAATGACACTTATTCTGACACAAACATGAAAAAGAATGCGGTCAGGCACACACATGCCCGCTGTGAAAATTGGCACCCCAAAACTGGAGGATTGTTTGCACCACATTGTTATCAGTGTGTGTATGCGGTGTGGTGTGTTTGTGTGCGTTTTCATGCATGTGTAAACAGTACCTAACCCAAAGCTTTCATAGCTCAGATTCCTCTGGTCGTCCATGTTTACAAATAGCAGATAGAGGTTCTCCTCAGCTTGTCTCCCCCCATCTTGAGATGAAGCTGAAGGAATGCTGTAGTTTAGATAGTGAAGTGATTTGCCCAGAAGTTGACGCCAATGAGTTGTTTTCATGGACACCGAACGACTAACATTTCTCTCCAGGTGTTTGGCCCAGTTGAAGTGAGAACTCAAGTGCTTCTGAAGCACATTCTTCTCGTCCCCATTTCTGCGTCTTCCGCCTCTTTTCAACATTGTTTGTAGCTCCTTCTCTCTGATTCTCCCTCAGTCCACATGGGAGGACGATAGTATTTGAGCTGGAGCTCACGGGACTCAGATAAAACACTCAAAACAAAAAAGAATTCCACAGCAAGCCATGCACAGTCCAAGATATACAGGAACTTCAAATACCAAACACTGTCTTCTCAGTATTTGATATGTTGGTCTGGATCCCAGCTGGGGACTAGAGTGGAGAAAATTCATGAATCTTGCACAGGTTTCTCCACAGTCTACAAAACGTGTGACCCCATAGCAACGAATAATCAGACATGTTTTGCAGCTCTTAACTCTGCTTCCCAAAATGTTATGGTTATGTTTACAAGGCTACGCTTGGCCTTCAGGTTGATCCCTGTGTGGTTCTGAGTATCACTTCTTCTCCAAGGCCAAAATGAGGCTCACAACAGCGCCTGAAGGGAGGTTCGAGGAGCCGGGTGACAGTGGAGGACCATGTCAGCGCTTATTAAAAGGATCACGTTCTCCTCTGAAGGCCCGGGGGGCTGGCTACTTCCTGTGGCCATGTGGCAAGCTCCAAGCCCTGTAAAGACAAGACCAAACAGATGGACCCATCAGACCTCAGGGAATTGAGTATTTCCTCTGAAACTGAAGCTGTTCTGCTCCTCTTCTCCGTCCGCTATCAAGATTACTTTCTCTGGTTTCACTTCTTTATTCTTATACAAATATCTGCGTGGCTTTTCCTCCTCGTTTCGTGAGGCTCATTTATTTTCTGCATCACTCACTCTGTCTTTTCCTTCTTCTCCTCCTGTCCACCTCAGCTATATTTTTCTTTAAAGCTCACACCTCATTTCCTTTGAACCCACTCCAAGTTCATCTCATACGTCTGCTCACGCTCTGCTGAGATACCGCATTCCCTCACAGCTCTGACAAGACATAGCCTCGCATCCTTTGGCTCTCCAAGATGAGACAGTTGTGGGACAGAGGTGTCAGATCTCTGACTACGAACATCTGGAGAATGTTAATGTAATCAACGCAAATCAGATTCCTCTAACAGTCACTGGCAGGAGTTCAGGGCTCAGGAGAGGGAGATAGGAGCTTGGGAGAAATGGAGCAAAAAAGAAAAGGGAGGGAGCGCCAGCGAGGCAGGAAAAGAGGAAAAGTTTGCTGGTTTGTGTTGCAGACGTGCTGTTAAAAAGGTGGGAGATTCTTTTTTCCTCTCACTGATGTTTTGCCCATGCACGTAGCTGCAGAGATTAGAGAGGAAACACTTAGATGGTGAGAAAATGGGGCCCACTTCATAGCTGAAAGTGAAATCCCAACCCGTGAGATGTATGATCGTGTAGCATGGAAGGAGAGAGGGGTTCAGGGTCACAGTGTGTGTGTGTGTGTGTTTGTGCGTGTGAGTGTGATTAGTGTGCCTGTTGGTGAACGGCTGAACGTGAGAGTTAGCCATTTGTAATGGTAACCTTTGACCTCTCAGTTCAGGGCTGTCGTAACTACGTTTCCTCTCCCCTGGGTAAGTGTGTGTATGTGTGCATGTGTGTGCATAAGTGCTGTCATAAGGGGGGGTGGGGTCGGACGTATTTCCTGGTGTAGAGTCTCCCTCAGAGTGACTAACTGGGAAAATAATGATCATGTAGGAGCAATGAGGTCAGTCTCTCTCTCTCTCTCTCTCCCAGCCTCGACTGACCCAGATTGCTGTAACGGCCAAAGCAGATTCTGGTCCAACCACCCCCCACATACCACCCCATGGCCCCCAGGCTTGCATGTGAGGTACACACTCCTCTCTCCTTACTCGTGCCTTTTGGGTTTATCATTGTGAAGCTGCCACTGTAAACTACTCCACTGTCCACAAGCAGCCTTAACCACTGATGACATCCACACATGCTGCTACAGTATGCTATGCTCGAAGGCGCTATGTCATGTTAAATGTTAACCAGTGCTGTCTGTTTTTGCCTTGTGCTGTGTGTTTTTGTATTCTAAAGGCAAAAATATGGTATGTATTATATATATATAGCATGTTTATTATCCTTTGTGTAACCTCCTACATGTTTTTCTCAAGACAGAGAACAACAAGACTTGAAAGGAAGAGAGGCAGACGAAAGAAGAATCAAGCCGAAGGAAGGATGTGAAGGACAGGATGAGGTGAAGAAAGATACTGAAGGGAAGCCTGTAAAAGGTATTTATACTCTCCTATTCAGTCGACTAAAGGACAGACGGGGAGGCAGACTAACAAGCATACAGCCAATATAGAGGCAGAGGAATAAAGCCAGGTGGCTGAACCAGACAGTATGCAATCAAAAGTGAAGATGGAAAATCCAAGGGTGAAATTTTTAGATAGCTTAAGAAGCCTTTGTGATCTGGACCAAAGCCAGACACCATGTAACAGATGTTAGCAGCAAAGTGCAGGTAAAGGCTTATTAATACAGACTGGAAAGGGGGTGACAGTTAACACAAGAGAGCTGTTATTTTGAGTAGGAGAGGTGGGATCAACACACACACCACGAGCCCTATAAAATGACTCCCTACTTTCAAATCTTTATCATACGTTTCATTGGTATTATGGGACACTGGTACATTTTATTGTGGCTGTAAAACTACTCTGTGTAATCTCTGCTTGAGGACAAGCCTGAACTATTACTGATGGAATTAATGCTTTATGGACCAAATACTGACTAAAACCTGTGATTACTGACTAGAGTCTTGCTGTGGGTTGGCAGCAAAATTTAGCAAATATGTTTTCTTAAGAGAACAGAGTGAGTAGGAAAATGTTGTTCTTCTCAAATAACCTGAATGGCACAAATGTATCAAAAACCTTCTCAATGACTTTTTGTGTGAGTTGGTTGTCAGCCCTTCATAACGCTGAACACCCATCATGCTGTTCTTCTCTGTTTATATCATATCATTGAAACTGCAATTTCCAAGCAGCCAAGTGGGGAAAACTGTGATAAACCAGATTTTGATATAATTGATTTAGCTAATTTTATAGGAGCTATACAGTACACTGGTTGTTCGTATTTGGCTTCGCTTGGTAACAAATACTACAAATATGAAACATAAGAAAAGTAGCGTTGACTGTTTATCTGGTGTGACTACAAGGTTAGCAAGATGGTTAGCCTAACCTCTTTGGAATATTGCATGTGCACTCCCAAGTTGTGAGGTGGGTGTTTTTCCTGATCATTGCATGAACTGCAGCATTATGTACATATTCCATTTGGAGAGTTGAAGATAGTAAGATTGGCTAAACAGCTTTCTCAAAGTAGGAGCTAGTTGGCCTAGCTAGCTACGGTAAGCACTGATAAGATAATCCTTTATTAGTCCCACAGCAAGGAAATTTTAAAAATTCTCGCTACATTGGGGTGACCATATTTTCAAACCCAAAGGTGTGCCACACGTTCATGCACATACACATATATGTGCTTATACATACACCACAGACGTTTTCATCATGTGGGGCTGAGAAGATTTTAGAAAAGACTGCCTGTTCAGTGTGACAGCTAACCGTTAGCATACCGACAGGTTCTGTAAGAAAGAGCCACTGGAGTCAAAGTGTATGACTCATACGCTAGCAACAGCCTTGATGACTACACACTAATTGTTTAAAACATACAGACCAATTAGAGTTGAATTCAGATGCACTGTGCAGTATTTCTATTTTTATATTCAGTTAGGTCATAGAATGTTTGGCCACTGTACACTACATCTTATTTTACACACTAAGTGCCATAGTCAGACTTCATCTCAGTGCTGTGTTCACCCCACATTACAGAGAGAGCTAGGGAGGGATAACTAACATTAGCTGTCTCTCCCTGGTATTGTTGCAGAGGGTGGTGTCACTAGAAAAAAATTTACAGAAAACATAAATTCCTTCCTTTGATTAATACAATTTTGGCCAAATAAATACACAAGTTAAAACAAATACCAAAAGCTGTAAAAGTAAATTTAATTTTAGTTCAAAAGGGAGCCTTAAGAAAGGTCAGTGCCCTCCGTACCAGTATATCTGCCCAGTCACCGGAGGATGCTGCCTCAGTGACATAAAATGAGTGATCACAGGGAGGACAGAAAGTTGACTTCTTTACTTCTTTGCTTGTTGCAGTGCTGACAGACACAAACTTTGTGGACATGGTTGAGTATGTCTACATAGCAACAAGAAAAGTAAAGAAGTCAACTTTCTGTCCTCTGTCCTTTTCCCTGTCTACAGAGCTTTTTAAATGTGTTCTGAGAAGCCCTGTTTTTGATAATGGCAAAGGCTGCTTTAGCATGGACGAAGGCCAAAATGGAGAGAAAGAAAGAAATAGATGCTGTTTCAAATTTATCACCCTTAGCGTGGACACGGATTGAGTGGAGCCCAGAGGGTGGGGAGGGTCAAACTATCACCTTTCTGCCTCGTAGTTCTCCCACAGCTGCCACCTCCATCTCAAACAATTACTGTCAAAAAGCCCCCGCTACATACCACACACACTCTTGCTTTCTGAGTCACACACACATCAAACACACACCCAGACCAACAGCAAACCAGCAGGGAGTTGTAAGATGTTTCTTCGAAATCACCACACATTCAGCTGCAGACGTCTCTTCCTCGGTAATCTAGGAGAGTTTTCGTGAGCTCCCAGAATGCACCAAGGGACACTTGTGTGGCACTTGTGGTGGGTCCGATTAATGCAGGCATGCTGTGTGGCACTCTGTGTTGGCACAAGGCACTTAACCTACTTCCATGAAAGCATTAAGACCAGTCATGTTAAGAGTGTAAGCCAGGGGCCAGGGAAACATCAATTGTTTGATTTAATGACCTTGCTTGATGAGATTCAGCACTTCCATCTATACAATAACATAATGTTGATAGTGTTTTCATTAATGGAGAGGACAAGGTGTGGTACGACTTGACTGAGGAGCAGAGGCCAACTGTAATGACCCATAAACTTAGCAAAGGTCACAGTAATCAGCTTAGAAGTTCACGACAGTCCTGAGAGTTAGATGGCAGGCCGCGCGGCAAAACCACGATGCATTATGAAATAAAGAGCTCAAGGCAGCTCCTAACAGAGTAATGTTATTGAGTTATCCCATAACTGGCTCAGCCAAATCCGCCTGCTGCACTTTGCTTAATGTACAACAGCTGGTGGCAGCTGGGGCCTGTGGCAGCCATGATGGATGTGATGTCACGTCGCAACTCCCGCCCACCCTGACCTCCCATGATTCCTTGTCTGCTGCAGGCTCCAGGAGAGTGGTGAGTGTGGTGGAATGAGTGGTGAGTGCTTGTGGTATGCAGATTGTCCAGAACTTATCCCTTCAAAACATGCTTTCTTTTTTCCCAGAGAAGATGCAGTGGTTAGTTTGCTTGTGTTATTGTGTGGTACTTTTACTTATGTAAAGGATCTTTACTTATGTAAAGGATACTTCCTCCATCACTTAAAGTTACACAATAACACAAACAAACTAACAGATCGAGGCAGTGGTATTCCAGCAACTCCTGTGTTCTGTGAAGTAAGTTTCTGGTTCCACAAAAAGGATCTTACTCTTTAGTCCTGTAGGCATCCTTTCCATAATGTCAGACACTTGGAATAACAATCTGAGCCTGTCAGTGGCAAAAACAAGCACTTTAGTGGACATACTTTAACATGGACAATTGCCCATTGACTGGGTACATTGTTCATCAATCATTTCCTCCCAAAAAATAAGGTCCAGGTTCAAAAATACCAGAGCCATCCTTTAATCATGTCTATCCTATACTGTATATATTTAAGCCTTGGTCCTGCCTCCTCAGCTTCCAATGTCTCTTTTGAAACCATCCTTGTATCCCCAGGAACTACACCCACATTGAACTATTCAACACCTCACAGTGCAGGAAGTGGTGTGCCCTTTAAGTCACCTGGGTGAAAACTAAGCATGGGGCGGCCAGCGAGTTGGGTAAACATGAGTCCTACAGTAATAGAAGAGTGCAATGGTAAAACAGTGGAGTAATCTTTTAACAAAATGTTTAATTATAATTTATTTGCCCTAACCATGATCTTTCCCTAACCTTAATCACAATCTAGGTATTGTACATATAAAAAAGGAACACATAAAAGTACTAGCATTGAAGTTATTCTGGGGTTTCATGAGATTGTCCAATACGTGTATGGTCATAGGGTTGGTTTGAGCTAGTCCTCCTATTAGTATGCTGCAGAGCACAGCAAGTTAAAATAGGAACATGCTGACTTTGTCTTCCAGTGCCAATACATCTGACCAAGTGTTCAGACAGTCACACCAACTTCAGTGTCAGCTTTGTGGCTGTTGGAGGTTTGGTGATGGAGGTGAAATGTGTATCGTGCCTGTGTGTCCATTTTATGTGTTTGCGGGGTGGGGGTGGGTTGTCTGCATTCTCACCCTCTACAGACAGACACCAGACGCAAGGTTCGTCAGGTTGAAACTCCTTCATTCATGAGCTCCCCATGCCAAATGAATTCCATCACTGTCGTCATGGCATTGTCATGGCAACCACTTAGACCCCTGTCATTGATGCTACTGCTCAGTCAACAGGGAAAGCGAGAGCCAGACAGAGAGCAAAGCAAGCGAGTGAGAGGAAAGCAATATGAGAGCAGGAGGAGGTCAAAAGGAGAAGATGGGGAGTCAGAAATGACGGGGGGAGATTTACAGTGATTGACAAGATGATGAGAGTAAATGTTTCATGCGATCTGACCATTAAAACAGTTTTCATAAAGCAGAGAGGCTGCGAGCACTGGCTGAAATGAGTGCTACTAGTGACTGTGGGCTTTACACAGATCCAATTCTGTTAACAGGCACATCGACTATGACTGTCCCCTCCTCTCTCCTGCAGGGATACTGGAAAAGAGCTGGGATGCACAGCAGGTACATGGTTTATTAATGGGTCTGACTCTATTTTGGGACTCCATGTGAGGAAGAGTTGCCTGAGAGGGCAAAAAATATACAGAATACATACTTGATCTTTACATAACCAAGGGCATATAGGCTGTTTTTCTCCTATTCATCTGTGTTATAACATAGAAACGTAAATATGCAGAATATATGCAAATGTCATCGTCACATGACCACATGTTGAGTTTCATCACTCTTGCGCCCCATCCTTAGTCATACAGTCGTACAATCAAACACACACTGACTGCTTCTTCCTCCATCTGTTTTCCTCTCTCTGTCTCGTTTTTTGTTTCACTCTACTACACACACACACACATGCATATTTCACTCTGCTCTGATACAAGTGCACCACTCTACCCTCCCCTCAGACTGGGAGGTACGAGATTAATCCATTTGCACAGCGGCCGAAGGGAGAGAGGAGGGACCAGAGGGACCAACACAGAGAGAAAGAGAAGGGGAAGAGGTTTGGGAAAGAGTCACAAGCTGCTAGCTGTAATTTGACAGAGAGGCTACTGTATCTTTTACATTTAGACAGTGACAATCAAAGACAAGGGAGTCAGGGACCCTTGGGTGTCAATGTCACATCTCACTTAACCACAAACTTCTTATAAAAAATGTAATTATTAACGCAGTCCACCTGGTGAACAATGTTAGCACAGTCTGAAAACAAGATATTGTGACTTTGTTTGTATGTGCAGAAACTTGAAAGGCTGCTACTCTCAGATGATATGTGACATGTAATGATGCAAGCTGATGAAAAAGTGAAAAGGGGCTCAGCAAGATGTGGGATGTGCTTCACGTCTGCAGAGAGCATCATGTCAAGGCTGATGAGAGCTGTCTTAATCTATATGAAGATGTATCTGAGCCTATGGGGGTTGGGAAAACAATGAGAGATAGAGGTTTGCTGGTTGATTTCATTCTGAGAAAGATGATTAAGCTACTTCCTCCGACAGTGGATTGTTAAAGTGGATATGGAAAACCAGTGTGTCTGTTTGCAAACCTCAACAGTATTACAAACACCGTCGGTCAAACATGAAGTCTGTTTGAACTCCAACAACTCCTGGACTGGCTTTCATCACCGTCGTGTCATTACAGTCGGTGCAATTGCTGAAGAGGCCCGGGCCAAAGCAAAGATGAGTATCTTTCCATTACAGTGGCCCCCCTCTCATCCGTTATCCTCATCTGAAAGGTGCGTCTTCCTATTGATTTCCTCCACCTGCCAAAAGCTTGGTGAACAGCTGCTTGGTTGGACAGCCACATTACTCATCCCAGACACTTAGCAGATATCAATAATCAGTCGTTTCCCTCTTCTCTATTTGGAATAACAAGGCCATACATCAGGTCCAACAGTCACTATCTTGCTGCCAAACTGCTTCAACTCGCTCAGCCCTTATAAGGCGATCCAGTCTGTGGTTGGACAAGAGAAGCAGGAAATGGGTCTATAGGTTGGGACATTAGAAACTCACCCAGCAGTGACAGTTGGCTGCTTTTCTGTGTTGTGTTTATATCCAGCCCTGAATGCCGAGGCATTCAGCTCATTAAGCTTTATTCCTGCCTATTGCTGAGCTATTGTTGCCCTGAAACAACCTCTTGTTAGAGTGTGACACAGCACTTTGGGAACACTCACACATGTGACACACTATTGATCAAACTGAAGACTGTGTCCTTGAGCAACCTTGAATGTATCTGTGTGAGCGCTGAGATGTGTGAGCAGCGTATACACAGGTGTGTAGTGGATTGTTGTGTAAACTCAAAGCCGAGCAGGACCCTCTGAAGGGTTGAGGTGTTTGATGATAGCACAGGAGCCGAGATAAAGCCGGTCAAAGCGCTGGTCATTAATTACTCCAGATCAACCTGACCTTGAGGAGCTGGGGTTCACTCAGCCCATTAGGAGAGACAACTTGCCTCCACCTAGGCACCTTTCCCATGACACCCTCATAAATCTCCCTCAAAGAATTCTCTGAATGTTCTGCAGAGAGCGTGAAACCAGACAGCACAGTTTAATGAGACACAAAGTTCTTTTAGGCAGTTTATTACCAGCCCATCTTCCAAATTCTGCCGAGGAATGCCAGCCTGGGATAAAGGATTCTGGGAATTCTTTTTTCCATTCTCTGTCCACTCGCAGACAGCTGGAACACAAGAATATGACGGTTTTGGATGCCTCCACACTTGCAGATTTGTGGAGAAAATCGGACACCCTGGAATGTTTCAGGAATGAGCCCCTTTTGGGAAAATTCTTAAGAAAATGAAAAAGGAGCTGCCTCATAACTAGCCACATCGACATCCATCATACTCTGTGGGGACAAATCATGACACCAAATAGCCTTGATAGTTCAACAGTCTTTGCTTACCAGAATGAAACCGCCACTCTCCCCGAGGGCACTCTGCACCAGAAATCAGGCCACAATGGACAGTGATCAAATTGCTGCTGCTGTGCGTCAGTCTGGTCATCTCCCTGTGACACAGGTTCTGTGCTTATGTTACACATCTATAGGCTTAAATCCACCACTGACATCAATAAAGAATTGACAATCCCATCAAATTATGGCCTTCTACATATATATATATATATATATCAAAACCATTGTCACTGGGTTCAAGCAGATTATCTCCCACACTGTCCTGAATGGGGTCTGATCGGCTTACATGTTTGAGGATGTTATGGAGGTCCTGCCAGGAGCACCTGATCATATGGCGCATAACCTCCTGAGACCTGCACCGGCCGATGCCCTTGGCCCCAATACCATGCCTGCTGTCACCCCTGTCCCTCCCGATGGTGAGAGCTCCATTGTGGATAGACACTGAAAGTCTTCTAACTGCTTTCCAATTGATCTCCAGTCCCAGCTCATCACTGACCTATGATAACCTTGTTAGTAAGCCCAGAGGGGAAGACACACAAAGGAAGCGTCTCCCTTCGGGACTGACAAATGGCTTATACTTGCCCCGGCAGTTGTCGAAGCAGGTGTCTTTCATATTGTACCTGTCAGTGGGAGATATATTCATCCCGTTTTGTTTTTAATGTATCTTTCTCTCAGGGCGGTATCTCAGGCTCTGACAAGGAGTGAATGTACGAGAGAATAATATGGGCAGTAACAGTAAATCTTTGCCCAACCTGACTGCACTCATTTCCTGATGAGACACAAACGTAAATAACGGCCTGCTGTACCCACACCCTCACCTCACTCCACCTCCTTCCCTATCCCCTGTTTCAACCAATCAATCCCCAATCAATCACTTGCAATCACTGTCAGGCAGTAGCCACATTGTTACGGGCTAACCAGACCTAGGATTGCGGGAGGTTAATGCAGACTCAACTGGGCAGGTTGGTCAAGCTAGAGTAGATCGATGCTCGCTGTCTCAGCAGACCAGTAGAGATGAGGTCAGTGCTGCACAGCAAACACAGTTGGGCAGTTCTGGATCAATTAAAGCACTGCTAAGATGGTAGTAAGCATGCTGCCACAGTGGGAAGAAAAGGCAAGCTGGACTGCCAGAAGTCTCAGTAAGTGCAATACTACTGACAGTGTGATGATAAAGTTGTGAAGTCTGGCTTGAGGTCAAAGCCAACAGGCTGGGTGAGATTTTGACAAGCGGCGGCCATTGTCTTTGCAGCCCTGTTGTCGTTAATCTAATTTAATAAGGAGAGGGAGCTGTACACCGTTACACCCTCCAGGCTGGGGACTCCTAACCTCATTTGCATGACTGACATCTGAGGTCTTCAGGCGATCACCCGAACACACAGATACATTAGACATTTAAAGACACAGTAAAACAAAAAGTTCTAATGCACTAATAGTTATTTCTTGGTAGGTGCTAAAAAATAATACTTTTTGAGCATTTTTAAACCAAAATGCCTCTCATTTCTCTCCCTGTTAAATCTTACAACATGCTTGGTGACCCATATTGAACTTGGGAGTGTATACATAATATTTATCCTAATTCAAAATGTGACAATTAGTTAACCTGGCTCATCATATAAAATCACAGTTCACTGCAGTAGCTAGCAGAGCAATATGATTGCTGTAGGTGTGTGTTCGAATCTCTCTCTTTCCGAGTGGAAAAAATAGGAAAAACACCTTATTCCAACTGTGGAGTGTTAACGTATTATTCTAAGATGGTTAGCTCCAGTGCTAACCTTGTAGTCACACCAGGTAAATATCCTAAATTCATTTTTTTGTGTGTGTTACATATTTGTAGCAATGTATTAGTGTTAATATCGGATTTTATTTTGATGCATTTTCAGACGACAGTTTGTTGACATGTTTGTAGTTCTTTTCACCAAGTGAGAGATATTGCTGATGTCAGAAGCTCTGAATTACAAGTTGGACACTAAGCTGACCAGTTTTTCCAAGTCAAAGATAAGTGTGACTGTGACTTTAACACAGATCTCACATGTGCAGACAACAGGACAGTGTTAGCAAATTTACCAGCACTAGCTTTCTTTGCATTTGTTTGTATAATAGACACGTTATGTTGAGGTTATGTGTGTCCTTTATGCCACTTTTGAGCTCAGAATATCTCTCAAGAGTGAAATTTAAATAACCCAGACTTAACACCTCCCTCCATCTCCTGAATGATTTAATAACTCACAAAGATTTTCATGCCACAGTGACGGCCCAGCGCTGGTTCAAAGGGAGCTGTTTTTATGTAACCGTGTTTTGATAAACTGGAGGAGGACAAGAGAGGGAAGTGGGGGCAGGAGATAGAAGGGGTGGGTTATAAATAGGTCACTCACAAACAAGCGCAACACACTGCAATGATGCTCCATGACAACGCAGCTGCAATGGCAGATGGAGAAAATGGAAAAGTGGAGCAAAATGACAACCAAATAATGAATCACGACAAAGCGGAGTGAACAGACGAAAACTGTGACTGGAGTTGTATCACCTTGTGAGTAGGAAAGCCGTCCCTCTGCTCAGCGTCTCTTTGTCGCAGAACTGCTGCTTGCTCTGAAAATGAACCTGCTCTCAAATCCTTGCAGAGGAGGGCCAGGAAATCAGAATAACAAATGATCAGATAATTATTATTATCACAAATATCTGGGTAAACAAGTTAAAGTGCTCTAATCCTAATTGAATCATGCATGTAAGTGTATGCAGCTTTGTTCTTGTGCGTTTAGAGAGCAATTCAGTGTAATCAAACAGGGAGTGAGGAGTCAACAACAGAAGTGAGATGGCTGTCTGTTTTTTTCAGTGCAATAAGAGGTGCAGAGTCAATGAATCCATCCCACACACGGCTCATTAAAACACAATGGCTGAGTATCGACTCTAGACATTTATTTATTTTCGCTGCAGGCCTTTTTCTGCTCTCTACTATCTCTGCCAACCCCCCACCCCCCGCATGCTGCTGTGTTTGGTAGGAGGGGTGGGCCGCATTGTGCAGGGAAGGCTGACTTCTTGCCGCTGTGCTTGGAGAGGGACTGGATTACACTCCCGACAGCTGCGAGGAGCACGGACGTAGTTTAAGCTGCAGACATAAGAACTAGACAGACACACACACACACACATGCTGTGAGTATACACATAATAATACACACCCTGACACACTTCCAGAGAAAACCCAAATTTACTACAATGCACAACAGCCAAACAGTTTGTGTGGGCAAAATTAGTGAGATTTCAGTAATGGCTTTACTGCTTCCACACAGACTGATACACAGATTAATACATTGCCATTTGCAAATTATGATCACTATTCATTTTCCAGTTAGTTTGACATGGTATTAGTCTGTAACAGAGGGAACAACAACATGACCTTGGTGACATTAAGCTCAGTATGACTAGACAGAACAAAACACCATCAAACATCCTATTCTTCCCTGTTCCACTCCTGGATGAGATTACTGTTGAATGGAGATATGAGGGGCGTGTCTGCCATCTTTTATTTCAAGATGAGGCCGGGATGTTGATATCTGATGTCTGAGTCATGTATACAGGCTGGGGGATAACCCTCGAAGCTCTCTCTCTTTCTCTCTCTCTCTTGGGCTCCCCTCCCCCCAGCCCACGCTGGACCGCCCGTTGAGGCACAGCAGGGCTGCCAGGTCATACTTAACACCAACCACAACCTCTCCACAAACCTCCTCTCTCCCCATCCCCCATCCCCCACCCTGCTCCCATCCCCCCACTCGATCCTTAAATCTGCATTACAATGAAGATGGTGGAGGTGGTGGAGGAGGACAAGGAGAGGGGGCAGGGGGTTTAAGGAGCCAAGGGAGAGGAAAAAACTGACGGGGGCTCAGAGAGAGTGAGGATCTCACAGATTGGCCAAAAAAAAAAAAAAACTAGCAGATAACCCAGAACTGAGCTAATGAGTCTGACTATGTGTTCGTGTGTGTGTGTGGAGCAGTGGTGGGGGGTAAAATTCATTTGCATGTGGTTGCACGCAAGTGGTTGTTGTCATATATATATATATCTTTGTGTATACTAAACAAACGACACTTAATGCTGCCAGCTATTTCTAAGCAGCAGGGGAGATGTCTGTGTGGTCTTACATCACCCAGGCCTTTTTATAATGTGCAGGAACGCAAAGCTGTCATGAAATATAGCCCATTATGTTTTATTGGTCGGCTTTTAACAGTGTGGAGTGTGTCAGGCTATCTGCCCCTCTGCTTCCAGACCATTAAACTGATTCCACAAGGGGTGATTGATTTCTCTCTCTCTTGATTTTTGACAGAAAGACATGAATTTGATAAACAGCTGTCATAATGACTCATTTCCTCTTTTGATATTGACAAGTGCTTCAAAGGTACTCCTACTCTTTTACGCAACACTTTCTAATAAAGCATGTTTTATTTTTTTTAGTATTACTAAGTCAATAATAAAGGGTAATAGGTCCTAATATTTCTAATAAGACATTAATTCTGTAGTAAATAATATCAATAATGCCACTGATAAAGCAGCCAGCAAGCGACTTTTCATTGGATGCAGTTAAGCTACAACAACACTACACTTTTACCAAAGCAAGCTATGCTACAAGCCACTCAGAAAAACTAGCTTGACACTCTCATCCACTCTCAATGCCCCACACCATCAAATCTGACTGCTTGTGAGAAGAGCTCTTCAAGACCGAAGAATATGTAGTGGTGTACTTTATTCAGAACATTGCAGTTTTAAATATGGTTATGCTACTGTACTGCTGTTACAACCAGATAATACTGGCCAAGAAATAGTCATAACAGTACATAACTCTCTGTAAAACTAAATACTGTTCAAAAAATTTTCCAATGGTTCAACAAACATACATTTTTATTAGTCAGCTTTAGAGATGCTCATAGGCAAATGTTTTCAATTCAATTCAATTCAATTCAATTTTATTTATATAGCGCCATATCACAACAAAAGTCATCTCAAGGCACTTTTCATATAGAGCAGGTCTAGACCATACTCTTTAAAATAGGTATTTACAGAGAGAGACCCAACAAATTTTAAAAGTATGATGTCCAGCTAGCCGTTTCCCTCTGCTTCCAGTCTTTATGCTAAACTGTACTAAATGCTAACATCAGCATGCTAACAAACTCACAAGGACAATGCTAACATGCTGACATTTTGTAGCTATAATGTTTACCATGTTCACTGTAAGTTTAGCATGTTAGCATACTCGTTAGCGCTAGACACAAAGTACTAAAGAGTTTGATGGAAATGCCATTAGTTTCACAGGTATTCATGAACAGAATTTCATGGCAGTCCATAAAATAGTTGTGATATTTCAGTCTGGACCAAAGTGGTTGACGGACCAACAGATGGATTGACATTGTCAACCATAGAACCACGTACACCACTAGCATGGCTAAAAGTTAGCTGGCTAAGTGTGTACATTTTTTAGGAGGAGGACAAACACCGGCCAAAGGGTATTTTTGCAACATGGCAGCCCAAACAGTTTTCTCATTAATGGCTTATTGGTCATCTATAAAGCCTTTATGGTTGATAAATTAACCATTAATAATCCATTTATTAATGGAAACTTTTCTATCTAGCCAAAGATGACATTAGTTATTGTGTTACATGTGAACTTGGAATCATTACAGACCTGCTCTGTCTGAGTCTGTTTGGGTTTACTTTCCATTCTGTCTATAAAGCGTGGTGTCTCTCCCATTGGTGTGTGTGTGTGTGTGTGTGTGTGTGTGTGTGTGTGTGTGTGTGTGTGTGTGTGTGTGAGGGAAGAAGAGAACCACTGCAAGAAAGCGTGGGAGGGATGAAGAGGGAGAGCGGAGGAGGAAGAGCAGACTGTGATAATGATGAATGAGATGATGGCACACTGACCTAGTAATGCCGCAGCACCGTTGCCAGTGAGGATGAGCTGCCCTACTACTGTACGCCCCTGTCTGCACATGCACATTGACTGCCTAGCCCCCTACCTCTGCTGCATTTAGCAACTGCATGTAGCCTCACCCTCTCCTTTTACTTGTCTCGCCATCTGTTTTTTCTTACTGCCCTCTTACCTGGCCTGCATGTTATGACAACAGATGGAAACAAGGCACCACTGGGTGAATTTGCCTATAATGACTCAAGCCATAGCAGAGGCAAACACAGAGAGAGAGAGAGAGAGAGAGAGAGGAAAAGAGGAGACGTACAGTACATGAAACCGAGAGAAAGAATTTCTGATGAAGTTGAAAAAAAGAGAGCCTGACAAAGAGGTGGTGAGGGTAAAGGTTAAAAGGAAACCACGCTTCATTTCCCTGTGGTCACACAGAGGCTGAGAAGTCTCAGCTGCGTAAATTGTGAGAGTCAGAGTCATCTAAAATAAACAAGCCAGAGATGATAAGGCAAACAAAAACAACGCCAAAGCTATATCCCTTACCACCCACCCCACCACCTTGACTGGGTTCCCACCAAACCACGTCCCTCTGTAACATCAGCCGCAGACGTCGATGGAAGCAGCAGTTGCCATGGTAACCGGCTCTGTGGCATGTCTGCACGTACGCAGAAATGTCTGCCACCTTAGGCATAGAAGCGACCGAGATGGCGAGTGGGGTGGGGGGTGGGGACGGTGCGGTGGGGAGGTTGAAGGAAATCTACACACATCAGCGTGATCACTGTTGAGTTTCCCTCCATTTTTTTTTTTTTTTAGAGGTTGCAATTTCCAAGGTCCCCTGTGATGTGAACGACTATTTCATCAACGAGGTGAATCAAACATGCAAGCCTGGCTGAGCATTGGACATCCCAGCTAGCCCCCCCGCCCCCGAGCCAGAGCCCGGCAGACAGATACGTCTGCACAAGCCCCGGCCAAGATGGCTGCCATGTGCAGCTTTGTTGGTTGCCTGCTGGTGAGGGCCTTTTTGCAGTCAATAAGCCAGTTGATCGAATTAATTAGCATCACAAAGGGCTTTCTTTTAAGTCTACGCACCCCTATTCATGCCAGTGAAGAGGGCTGTGCACCTGATTCTCCTTGTAATTTGGTGCTTGGCAATGCAAATGCTCTGTTTATACCAGACTAAATCAGACATATAAAATCAAATTTATATCTCAGCATACAAACAAAGCTGCTTAGATATCAAATTCATGTCTGCATCTGCATTTGTTAGACATAAAAATGAAATGTTGTCGCCATATATAATCCACTTTCTGGCTAACATTTCTCCTCACATTATTCGCTATTATAAACCTTTTTTATCACTGTGTCTCATAGGATGACATTGTATTAGGTACTGATGTATTTAGACTATTAGCTCTGCAAAACTCATAACCACCAGTGTGTCACAAAAGCATAGGAAAGCACACAGGAAACAGCCTGCATTCTTGTTTTTGTGATTGTTTATGCATGAATTGCTGACGAACGGAGGAACCCGGGGAAATTACATATTCATCACACTGATATGCCCAAGTAATCTTTTCAAGGTGACTGTCGTAAAGATAACTTTTTCCCTCCCTGAAGCAAAAGGAACCCCAGAGACATGTTTCTGATTCTTCTTCCTGCGCTCCAGCCCTCCTCCATCTCTTCTTTCCTTTTCTCTCGCTCTCTTTTTTTCCTCTTTTTCTACTTGTGATGCTCATCAGTTTGGCTCGCCAAGAGAGAAAGAGACAGAGAGAGAGAGAGACAATGGAGGCTTTTAGCGGGATTTGAGAGCTCATCCTGTGTCAGGGCATGAAAAATGGGCAACCACACAAACAGGGGCATTGACTAGCTCAGAGGGGAAAAAAAGTGTGTGAGAAGAAGCACGGTGTTAAGCACTACATAAAATAAGTAGGCAGGTTGAGGCCAGAGGAAGTCCTCCAGAAATAATCACATTTTTCTCAAGGAAATCAGGCCTTGTCATCATCTCAATGTGTGCAGTGCAACTGTGTGTGTGCTTGGGCAGAAAAAAAATGGTAAGGCTTTCATAGTCAGTATTCACTACATTAACTACATCAGCTTTTCTCTGGCAAGTTTTAAACACTGAGCTGGTGAGGGCAAAATAATTCCACACTAATGAAGAATATGTGTGTAGAGAATGTTTATTCACCTTCTTGATTAAAGTGAAATAACAATGTTACTTGTCTGTTTGCTAAATATGTGTAATATATACAACACATCATATCTTGTTTGTTTAGTTGCAAAAACTGAAGCGTAAAAACAAGGGCTAATGGTTTCTCCCCTATCTCCAGTCTATATGCTAAGCTAAGCTAACCAGCTGCTGGGTCCAGCTAAATACTTACTGTACAGATACTAGAGTGCTCTCAATCTTTTCTGACTCTCAACAAGAACATGAATACGTGTCAAGTTTCAAACTATTCCTTCAAACTATTTTGTGGCCAGGTGCAGTGACTTCCTAGAGTCTCTGAAGGACTATTTTACAATCTCTTTCAGTGGTCAAAGCAGCGAACTTATTGTGAATGTACGAAAAACTCTTATGTTTTCCCAATGATCCACATCTAAGGCTTGGATGCCCCGCTGTGAAAACATCTCTTTCTTGTGCTGATCAAACCAGGAACATCCCTTTGAAATCTGACAACCTTAATGTATAGGCCTCATCAGAACACGGACCTGACCCGGGCGTCCCACATCAGAGAGCGACGCCGAATTCCAAAAACCACAATTGAGCAAAGGATGGGGGGGGGGGGGGGGGGGGGGGGGGGGTAAAAAACATCTTCCCAACATGTTCTTGACTCAGTGTGGGAGAATGTATGGAGTGGTGGTGGTTGGTTAAGGGAGGGTGGGAGCTGGGGGGGAAGGGGTGCAGAATTTGTGCCCCTGAGGGTGTATTCCACTCTGGGAAGTTCAGCCCACTGAATGGATGGAGATCATTCTCTTGGTGGCGTATGCATGCCTCGCATACCATGGCCGTGACATGTTTGTGTGAGTGTGTGCATGTGTGGAGGGGGATGTTCTGTGCGCCTTCAGATTGGTAAAAACAATGACAGAGAGGCGAAGGGAGAGAGAGAGAGACATATGGACCCATAAAGGGATGCCTCACATGAAGAGGAAATCATAAATTCCACCTAATGAAGTCCTGTAATGATGACAAGCAGATAGAGCACCATTTTGCTAACACAGGCTCATCTGTGGGATAAATGAAGGCCTTGTTAATGGGAAAGAAAGGATAATTTGGTTAAAGGTTGCCAGAATTAAGAGTTACGGCTTGTAAATGCAGCAGCTGGCATATATAAATGCATGTATGACCCTGTCCCATGAGTGGCCGGGCTATGGAAGCCGTCCACTGGCTCTCATAACTCAGCTTAAAACATATGACCCCTGACCCCGCTGGATCACAAGAGGAACCCATCAGTTTCGGGCTCCCCAACAAAAAAAAAAAAAAAAAAATGCAGTGTCACCGCTGCGATCGTGGGATTCAGTCGTCTGGCCAAGAGACCTCATTACTGGCTGACAGGCTGATTCACTGTCTCCCTGTCTGCGTCGGTGACAAAACAGCCCCAGTGCCATCGCAAGGTCTCCGCCGAGCGCAAAGCTGTGCCTGCGTGTTATGTAACGAGTTTACTCTTGGAAAGCCGGGCCTGTCACTCAAAATCCAGCAGGGGCCATTAAAATTCCTGGTCTCTCATTCAAATCCAAAAGAATCGGACCATCAAGGATCATCTGAGGATTTATTCTATAGTTGAAGGAAGTCGCTGAAACTCTGACAGACGCTGGTTAACTTGAAAAGAAGTGTAGACGAGGGTGTAACGGTGGCAAACATGAGCTTGGAATGATTTGCTGCACAGGTCCCCAGCCTTTTTGCCCCTTGCTAAAAAAGCCCACTCACAACCTCATATTTTGGAGGTGTGAGCATTTCAACCAAAAACTGATGTCCCCTTCTCAGATAGTTTGATTTTTAATAACCTGAGGAGACAAGAAAAGAGTAAATATTTAAATAAATTTTTAAAAAATAAAAAGACTTGTGTGAAGAATAAATATTGTTTTGTCTTCATTTCATGCTGTTGATCATCTTGTGACCCCTCAGGCTGATCCTACAACTATTTGTGGGGTCTCAAACCTTGGGTTGGGAACCAGTGATCTGATGAAACCATCTGTGGTGTGTCTGTTGTCCACCCGTGAATTTATAGCAACATTTATGGGATTGTCTGTCTTTTTTTTTTCTTTTCTTTTCTTTTTCTTTTTTTTTTTTTTACCAATTCAACACTCCTATCCAACTTTATAGACATTTTATTAAAAAGAAAAGTGACCTCTCTATTATTAGAAGTCAGTTTCTTGCAACACATGCTCAACAAGTGCTGAGGAAGTCAATGAACAAAGTTTAAAAAGTTAAAAATGTCCAAAAATCTTCCAGACATCTGAAACAGTGGAAAAAGTCTCGCTGATAAGTCCAGTGGAGCAGCAGACTGTTGCAGAGACAGGGGGGTGAAGGAGGCCCATCCCCCGGCTGCAGATTGGACAGAGCCCGGCTGTCACGCCCGTGGGAGGAGACTCTGGTCGATTTTGAGGCGCGGTTGAAATACTCACAGTCGTATCCCTGACATCCTTTAATTTGAGCTCAGCCGCCGTGGGGTCCGCACTCACAGAAGGGGGATCTTCTCGTGTCCAAAACCCATAGCTACAGGGAGAAGGAGATCCGGTCGGACTTTTCACCTCTTTGGGAAAGATCTTACCCATCCCAGATCTGGATTTTTAAAATCTCAAAAACTCCTCGAGGTTTTTCTTTTTCGATTTTATTTTTTGTTCAGAACACCTAAAAGGAAAAAAAAATGGGAGCCCAGTTGTCCAAGGGTGGAGTAGCTGTTGAGGGGAAAGCCGCCGCCGACCCTGCTGCTGCCAAAGCCAACGGCCAGGTGAGTAAAACGGGCCGAGCATCAGCGGGGAGCCACATGGCACCCAACGCCCACTGGCAACATGGGTGCCACGGCGGGGCTCAGGGCTGCGATGGGGAGCTTAGCTGTTGCTCTTTCACACTCTGACCTGAGAGCACACCCGTCCTTCTGTTAAACACACGGCTGTAGGAAATAAAAATGAAACTGAATGAATTGAAAACAGGTTGTCTGAGTAGAGGGGGACCTCCAGCAGAGCAGCCGTCGAGTGGCCGCGCTCGTCCCCGCTCAGCGCGCACCAGACCTGCCTTTGTTAATTCCGTCTGCTGCGCCCACAGGGGCCGTTTACCCGCACAGTTTACACAGGAGCGGCAGATTCTGGTCGAAATGTGTGTTTGCGGCGTGTTTTCTCTCACGAGTTGGCTGTGGTCGGGCGGAAAGTCGCTCTCGACGTCGAACAAAAGATGTGGGGTAAACGGGTGCAAAGGATGCAAATGCGCTCTGCTGGAGGCGCATTTTGCGGAGTTGCAAACAAAGCGTCGACAGGCGCCAGTTCAGATCCCCTTTACCACAACTCCTCTGCACCCGGGCGCCTTTTACTTAGGCTGAAATTGAAGTTTGAGCTTTGATGACTGAGATGTGATTGTTAATCGCTGATTGTTGGGAGAGTTAAACTGAGTCTGATCCCCAGATCAGAAGATGCAGTGTGTGCTACAATGTGATGCCCATTCAGACATGTTGATGATCATTTGAGTTGTTTGACTTTTCTGGTCAGTATGAGCGCGGTAGATTGGTTAAATGTGAAGTCTTGAATTGACCTTGGCTTTGTCTGTGCCATGACTGATGTGCTGGCTCTTCTCTGGCCACACTGAGCTCACACAGAGAGCTGTGGTAGACGGGAGCTGCAGCTCTTGGATGAGAGCAGAAACCAGGTTTCACGGGGATTCCTTTGTTCCCCAACTTGCTGGATATGTTGACGTCTAGATGCAGCACTACTGCCCCCGTGCGTCCGGCCACAGTCATGCAAACAGCTGTTGAATTCCCCTCTGAACCACTGTCAGGGCAAGCAGCTTTCCTCAAGTATAACATAGATTAACTATTTAAATGGGCTAATGCTATGCTGGCACATGCCAGATCTCTTCAGATTTGTTTGGTATACTGAAAAACATTTCAGCTACACTTGATCCATCTGTTTATTTTGAGTGATTCCCTTTTCCAGAGGCAGTGTGTGTGTTTTGGCCCAGTTTGAATATTTCAATGCCTGACTAATGAGACTCTTCTTCTCTGCAGGAGAACGGCCATGTCAAAACCAATGGTGATGTGTCGGCCAAGCCCGACGGGGAAGTGGCTGCCGCAGATGGAAATGGAACAGCCGAGCCAGCCAAGGAGGGCGAGACCAGTGCCGGAGATGCCATTGAGCCCGCTCCCGCAGCTGAGGGCGAGGCCGCCAAAGCTGAGGGCGAGGCCGCCAAGGATGGCAAGAAGAAGAAGAAGTTCTCCCTGAAGAACTCCTTCAAGTTCAAGGGCATCTCGCTGAAGAAGAGCAAGAAGGGCAGCGAGGAGGGCAAGGAGGAGGCCACCTCCCCCACGACCGAGGACAAGCCAGAGGAGAATGGCCATGCGGCCAAGGAAACCAAAGAGGAGACGCCGGCTGCAAAGGCCGCCGAGGGCGAAGCCGCCGCTCCTGCTGCTGCAGATGCCGCACCCGAGGGTGAGACCAAGGCGGCCGAGGAGGCCCCAGTCACAGAGGCCGCTCCCGCCGAGGAGGCCGCCGCCGCTGCCCCCGCCGAGGACACGACACCTGCAGCCTCTGAGGGCGAGGCCAAGGCAGAGTGACTGCACCCCGCCACCTGAACTGATTTTCCAAGATTAAAATATATAAATATATATATGAGAGACTTGTGCCACGTTCTTAAAGTTATAAACAAAACTACAAAAGAAGACAAAGGATATATCACGTTTGCTGATTCAACCACCAGTTCACTGCCTTTTATTAGTTCTTCGACAGACGGAATCTCACCGGGCCCTCTCATGATGAAAGTGTCAGCTTGTGTCGCCCCCCTCATGGTACACACAGGGACAGGCGTGCGGCGAAGGTAATGGATTGGATGTGGAGCGAATCAGGAATACTGACTTATTTTCCCAATTCATGGAGAAGCATCCTTTTTAACAGCGTGGCAGCCCTATAACATTTTATTTTTCTTTCTCATCTTTTTGGGATTTAAAAATTGTCACCGTTGCAGAGCGGGGTAGACCATCTCCTTCACTCGAAATGACTGTTATAACGGACACATAAACCTTTCAAATGATCTTATTAATTTTTAGAATTCTACATTCCTATGTTTTACCCCCAAATTTCAAGTATTTTGTCATGTATAGAAAAGTGAAAAATCGAGGAGGGGAGGTGGAAAAAGAGCTATGTCTTTGTTTGTGCATTTTCATTCTTTTTCTGGCTAAAACCACATTCAAGCTTCTTGAGTATTGCAGTGTTCACATTTCAGAGTTTATGACGCAGGGGTTGGGATTGTGTACAAAAATGTGAGCTTTTTATCTGCAAACTGTCTCTGTAAATATGTTTTGGCCAATATTTTTGGTTCTCTTTATTTTGCTATCGTTTGAAGATGTTAATGGTTTTATTGTAACTTTTAATAAGGGTAAATAAATGTTTGATCCCCTCTGTCTGTGTTCTGCCTTGTGATTCACACCATAAAACACACTGGAAATAGACTGGAGAGTTAGACTTAATGAGGAGGTTGAGTCAGGTATTACGTCACACATACACAAAAACAATCAAGTTATATAATAGAAACTGGATAAAACCTCAAATACAAAGTTATTATTGAAGTCAACTATGATTTAGATTAAATATAAACAAGTTGTCACATAGATTTATTACATTAAAATATTTGTTGCTTGTGACTCAGGAACAAATAAGGAGTAGTTTAGCTAAATTAAGGAGAAGATGAACCAAAAAGGTCTGAGTCATACATAGGTCACACCTATACCATTATTCTGCAGGAAATATTTATTTCCATATATAACATATTTTCAATTATTTATATCCAATTAGTTTTATATGAAGGTGCATATTTGATCTTTTTCTAATAGTTATTCTTCACACTAGTTTTTGGGCCCAACATTAGGAGCAGCCATGTTGCATTTCAATACACATATTTGCGTGCGTGACAAATAAACCTTTGAATCGAAATAATGGGTTTTGTGGACATAGAGCTGGATCCACGTCTCTAACAGGGTAAGAGGATTTGAGGTGGGCCAGGGACAGCTCCAGGCAAGTTTCATAACAGACTCCCTTACGTCATTAGAAATGAATTAGGGTAACATATTTAATAATGTAGTCATCAGATGGCAGAATTAGACCCATTTAGACATTCTTTGTCAGATGGTTCACCATAGACTGTATGTTGTTAACGTTGCCTCGGTTTTAATTCGCTGGTCTCTGGCTTCCTCTGGTGGACAGAAATATGGACGGCACGTGACTCCGCACCCTGTTGCTTTAGGTTTACAGTAAACATACTAACGCCATGTGTACGTGGTGTTTGTGGTTGGTGATTAATCCGAGTTTTAGCTAGTTTTCGTGGTTTCCTAATCCAAGTTTCCACTGCGTTTTAATGAGGCGTGGACTTGCACTCTACACTTTACACTTTACTTTTTAATTATTTAATAATTTAATTATTTATTTTTTTAACTATAACTGTCCTTTAGCACCAATATACCAAGACAAATTCCTTGTATGTGCAAACTTACTTGGCAATAAAGTCTGATTCTGATTCTGATTCTGAAATGGACGTGTTGGTGTCACACACTGAAGTAAGGCGACAGAAATGTGTGAGGCGATCCAAAATAAAATCAATACTTGTCAGCGCTCTCACAAGAGCTTTACTTTATCAGGATATTACAGCTTGCCATGGTTTTATAGTAAGACGAGGTGGCCGAGTGGTTAAGGCGATGGACTGCTAATCCATTGTGCTCTGCACGCGTGGGTTCGAATCCCATCCTCGTCGCAACGCACCTTTTCGGTTGGAAGATAAACAGATTTGCCCTTTAATGAAGTCCGCATAACCCGAAATAAAAGTTAGAGTACTTAGGATGATAAACACGAACAGCTAAAGTCAATAACTGGTGGCTTAGAGTAATATACTTCTGCCTTTCAGTACGCTAAATATTCCAGTTCGTTAGTATTTAAATAGAGGAAAACAGATGAAAAGTCACACTTAGATTTAGAGGTTTTCAAGAAACACTTGGAGGCAACATGCACCTCTCGAACCTGTGGCTAATGACCACATGATTGACACACCTGTGTCGTTCATTTGAGCAGCTGTGCGGGGTAGACAGGTGTTTTCTTACCTTGATGACGAATGGAGGGAAAGTGGGTTTCTCTAAAATCAGTAAGTGTTAACCTAGGCAGCTTCCACTGTACCCATTAGCTCCTTGCTCTATTTCACACTTGCCTTAGAAGAATGTCCTACACAGATACATTAGAATTTGGTTTGTTTAACCTGGACAATGCTGCTACCTAGTGGTAGTATAATGAAACTATTTTCAGCATTTTGAGCATGAGCAACTCTTACAGGTTTTTAAAGTCTTATCTGAATGGGGACTTTGTTTCCTGATGTTTTCACCATTAAATATAACCTGAATTTGTTCATTTTTCCTCGATTTTTTAAGACATCCCTTTCATTAGTGAGTTTGTCCAAGATATATCTTAATGCCATGCTAATTCTGCATATCTGTGGGGAAAACATAATAAAAGACAGTCTACACTCAGCTTAATTAGCATTTTTATTTTACAAGCAATAAAATTCATCACAATAATGGTAAACAAAAATAAGTCTAAGTAAGAAACTATTGGACCACATTATGGGATTCCAGTCGATTCTTAGTCATTCAAATATTTCACTGCAATGTACATTTTAAATTCTGATAATTGAGCACCCTTAACAGGACACACACACACACACACACACACTGAGGAATCAGCTGGCTATCAGATACAGCAGTTGTGAGAATCAGTAATCCACTCAACATATCTGTGCTGCTATGAAGTCCATTCTTTAGTCACAAGAATCTGCCGGCTACAAAGCTCCAAATGTAGAGTTAGACCAGCTTTCTTGGCAGAAAGAGTTCAACCTTGGTGGATAATTCAGCACTTCAGCTCATCAAATTCCTGGTGGCATCATGGTCTCTGTAGTAAGAGAAATATGAATGTACACAGCACTGGAGGCTATCATTTTTGCAGTCAGCTATTAACAGTGTTGAAGTGCTGTAATTGACAATACATGACATATTGATGAGTCAATCAACAGTGTCCTAAAAACACAACATCCGACTCCATCATCAACATCCAGCCAGCTCCTGGATGTCTCTCCTTGTATAGTCAGCCATAAGATGATCTGAAGATGAAACTAGCAGTCCTCTTCTTTAACTGTGTCCTACCAGCGACCAGCCCGTTAGCGATTCTTCTAATGGAGAATCACAAATGTTTCATGTTCAGCTGGATCACAGGAACACGGTGCACAGGATTGACCCTTATGTCAGTCTTTTGGTTTAATAGTTTTATTGGGTAACCATTGGTCAGAAGCAGACCCATGGCTTGGGGACCAGTGTCCTACAGTGTTGTAGTGGCAGCGCCCTCTCTGACCTTCTCGCTCCTATTTAAACTCAGCTGGCTCCCCAGCGTCGGATCAGTCCTCCGATACTGGGACCTCGGTGGGGCTATGTTGGTGAGCTCATGTTGCTCGGCAAATATGAGTCTCTGGTTCTCGTGTTGGACCCTGAACAACTTGCTTATGCGCTTGCCAATGAGATAAATCATCTCGCAAATACACATGAAGATGCACAGAGCGCTGGATATGACCATGAACAACATGAAGATCTTTTTCTCAGTCGGGCGACTGATGAAGCAATCAACAGTGTTGGGGCATGGGTCCAGTGAACACTTGGACAACCTAAAAGAAAAGAGTAAAGTAAGTCATAGCCAGCACAGAACACCATGTTTTCATTTGAAAACTAACAAGATAAAAGAATCACCTGGGCAGGTCATATCCATGGTATATCCTGTACAAAATATAGAGAAATGATGTGTCGAATCCGGCTTTGAAGACCAGACTCAGGAGATAAGTCCACCACAGTCCTCCTCTCTTTTTCCCTGGGTTGGCGTACAGGTGAGAGCCGTGATGCAGTTCCACGTATTTCTTGTCCTTTCCCTCACGGAATTTAACATGAGCCATCACCATCAGAGACGGACAGGTGACGAAGATGAGCTGCAGCGCCCACAGACGGATGTGGGAGATGGGGAAGATGTGGTCATAGCAGACATTGGTACAACCAGGCTGGAAACAAAGTAAAATAGAGGAAAATATTGTTACATGCTGCAATTACTTTTTCTATTATGACTGTAATGTCATGACTAATGGATAAAACAAGTAACAACACAGATAGAAAGAACTGAACATAGGCTAAAAAAAGAGGCAATACATTTATTTTATACTAAAGGTAATACACCTGCCATGAGATGATCAACACAAAACAATAGTACCACTATGCTGTCAGAGTGAGATATGAGGTCAAAATTATTAATTATAATATAATATAATATATAATACCTCTATATTGTAGTAGAAGGTAATAATACACCTACATTACCTGCAGCCACTTTGAGGGGATCAATCTTAACAAAAAATAGGAAAATTCAATAACACATTTCTGTGCAAAAATGAACCAGTTTAGCCACTGGAGGACTTGACAGTTGGGTTGACAGGTATTGACATATCTGTTTCTGAGATTTCTTCTGTCACGCCATTTCAGCCAGTGTAAGGTGCATCTAAATTTTCAATGTATCTGACTTCATCATTCAAATTGGCATAATGTTCATGAGTTTCCTTTCAGTGGGAAACTCATTTATCCAGTGCACTGAAAGACAGCGAAAGAATAGATGTTCTAGCACAGAAAATAAAGTATTGTTCTCCGTCTTACCTGCCGGGTATTACACACAAAGTCTTTGCTCTCATCACCCCAAACTCTCTGCGCTGCGACCACAAACACCAGCACACGGAACACAAACACCATGGACAGCCAGATCCTCCCAAATGCAGTGGAGTATTTATTGACTCCACTCAACAGACTCTCCAGCCCTGACCAGTTCATCTCTGCTGCTGCACTGGCCCAGGTGATACACACAAGTGCACCCTGTAAAAGAGAGGAAGAAAGACGCTTGTTGAAACTTGTTTCCACGTCCTTATGACAAGACACAAACAGATCATAGCTGAATTCTAGGTGTTATTTCCTTAGACATTGCTTTTAAACGTCTTTGCTCTTCGTTACAAGAAGGTCAGATTTAGACTTTCTACGGTTAAGGATTAGCCACACCTGGCCAAATCCAACACATCTCAGTATGAAACATGAATAGTTATGCCAGAGACACCAGCTGCACCCTAAACTGGTGAGTTTGACGCAGAGCCTGTATGGGCTTATATGAAATTGTTCATACCAACTAAATTACAAATCTCCCCAGGAGGGAAAGTTGACATTTAAGAACATTGTTTCGTGTCATATCTTAGTTGTTTCTTGGTTGTATTTATACAGTAAATTGAATTGAAAGCCTGCTGACTTTTGCTGACCGCTATTCAGGATTATTAATATTATCAGGCTCCCCACTAATGAAAGACCATGCTTCAGTAACCTTAACAACATGTACACAGGCCAGAGAAGATGAAGTCATGTTATGCTCAGGATGGAAAATGAATGTATTTATCAGTTGGCTGCTGGAGCTAATGGATAAATCAAAATGTACCATCTGTCTATTTAATACTGACATATGAAAATATAGACGAGGTAGTGCTACTATCTTAAGAAATTATCTCAACCAACCAGCATTTTTAAGTTTATGTAATTGGTAAATTTAGATTCAATTTTTACCCATGAAGGAAAATGAAAGAATAGTGCAACATTTTTGGCTACACGTTTATTCTCTTTCTTGCGTAGAGCTTTAGCTAAATATGTAGCTGGTGCTAGCAGCTAGCTAGCTTACTGTAGCATAAAGTGGAAATGGGAAAATAGCCAACCTGTCGGTAACAAGATACAGTGTTTTGTTTCTATCAGCAAACTGTCATTTTTACACTGAAGTTTTAGGCAGAAACATTCAACAGGCTTCTGTGAACCCTCAACCTGGCAGTGGTGCACTTATTGAGCACCTTAATAGGAACACCAGCCTTTGCTCTCAAAACAGCATCAGTTCTTTGTGGTATGGACTGCACAAGAGATTCTTTGAGATCCTGGTCCATGTTTACATTTCTGCAGATTTGTCTGCTGCACATTAAAGCTGCTAATCTCCTGTTCTACCATCTCCCAAAGGTGTTCCACTGGATTCAGGATCTGGTGAGGGGGGAGGCCACTGAAGAACCATTATCATGTTCATGAAACCAGTTTGAGACGACTTTTGCTTTGTGACATGATACGTTATCATGTGGGAAATAGCCATCAGATGATGTGTGAATTGTGGCTGTAAAGGGATGCATGTGGTCAGCAACAATACTCAGATAGGCTGTGGCATTCAAACAATGACTGGTATTAATGGACACAAAATGTGCCAAGGAAACATTACCCACACCATTACGCCACCACCACCAGGCTGAACTCATGACTCCTGGCAGGTTGGGTTCATGGGTTCATGCTGTTGACTCCTAATTCTGACCCTACCGTCTGTGTGCCTCAGCAAAGTCCCCAAGACCATGTCTCAGAATTAAGCTGGTAATGAGTTTTCAAATTCATCTTAAGGAATCATTAGCAATGACATAAAATAACTGCTGATGATAATGGCTATATAAATGTATCAATAAATACAAATCTTTATTGTAGCTGCCTCTTGAGTGTGTACACATGCACACATCTTTGATGTCTACACTTCATCATTGTGAATTTGCAGTTTATTGTAATGAGGGTGATAGTTAGGGTCAAGCATTGACTACACACACTGACCCTTGAAGCTTAGCCTAACTACACCTGTGAACTGTTATAATCAATCAGACTATTTGTTGATATGCACCATCACGCACGCTGTTGGTTCTGTACACACAGCTGCTGGCTGTGTCATCAGTAACCAGTGCTGCGGTTTTGGTTGCTCTGCTTGTCTGTTGCTGCTGAATGAACACAGTGGAGACACTAGTGGGCTTACGTGTGCAAAGGTAATGAGGTTCATGAATGAAAAAGCCTAATATCAGCAGTCCAGTAAAAATACAACTTTAATCACAAACCTCCTGGCATATGTGTGGTTTCAGAGTTTATGTTGCCTAGATACTGGGTTGTGTGTTTATGTGTGTTAAACAAATGTATCTTTCCTTGCAAACCAAACCCAATGTACACAAATGTGCACAGTTTTCTGTTGAGCTGTCATGGTTTCCATAGCAACATGTGACTGACAGTAAAAACATATTTTCACCTCAGTTGGTGTAAAACACAAAATCATGAAAACTCTGTGTATCTAATACAGTATTGTTCCCTTTTGCTGCTGTCAAATGTCAAAGCTGTACTCACAGTATGAGCAGAAAATGTCAGCCAGTAAAGCTTTAACCAAGTTTAACTTCTCTGTATGTTGACAGAAGCCTCTAATACAAGAATGTACACAGTGCAAGCTCAACAGCAAGCAGTAATTAAGTGATGGAAGTTATGTGAGGGTGGGGTTTCTGAGGGAAAAAAAGAAGGAATTTCTTTTTTTGTAACGTATGTATATATCAGAAGTTATAACTGCTCTGGTTTCCCTCTATGTTACTGCAAAACAAAAATAACTAAATCCATATGGGATGTGTAACACCATCCTCAGGCCTGTAGCCTATGGTTTCTGGTGCAGTGGAGGATCGCTCACTGTTTAGAAAAGAGTAAAATATTTAGATTTCAAAATGGTTCAGCACTGAGGACTTTTCTGTGTTAACACTTGAAACTCCAATGCTGATTAGTTTTTTTATCTTTGATAAAGGCAGAATAAAACAGGTTTTTAGCTCCTGTGAGGCTTGTTCTGTCGTGTAATGGCTGCTTTGACCACACACTACCCTGGGTTGATTGTAATAAGACCATGTCATATTCAACAGTAATATATATATATTTTTTATTTATTTAAATCCATCAGCCAGTAAGTGTTTCAAAATACTGGTGACAGTTACCTGTGAATGGGCATTAAACTATACGTATTAATCATGTAGTCAACTGCCACCAATCTGAGCTACAATCAGTTAAATTTAAGGAACCAATAGGATACTCCATGTACCATCGAGAGCAATGTGGAAAATTTGAGTGTTAGTATGCTTCACTCCACCACGCCTCAGTCTGTGTGCGGAATCTATAGTTTATACAATCGCCACATTTTTCTGGAATTGTCTCTTTATACCGATTGCTCAATATCCTTCCACTCTCTTTTCTTTCTTTTTGTTTGTGTCTTAGTCAAAAGGAAAAGGAAAAGTTACTCCCACTCCCATTTTGTCTTTTTTTAAGGCTGTAATTAACTTAATGGTTTCCCTCTTTGTTGGTGTATAATGACTTGTATCCATCTTGTTTTTGAGTTAAATAAGAAAAAAAAACCCCACTGTAACTAAGTTTGTGTACCATTTAAACACACCACTGGCTACAGTTTTTTGTTTACCCCTCAGTCCTGGCTTTAAACATGTGAAACAGTAAAATGTATGACAATCAAAGAAGAAGAAACTTACCCTGTGCTGAAACCTTGCTCAAACACCAAGACAAAGTAAGTAGACACCAGCAGGAGTAGAGAAGTGGACAACAGTGAAGTTAAAAGTAGTGAAGGGAAAGAGAAGTTTGAAGAATTCCGCTCCTTCCTCTTTCTCTGTGTCTGTCTCTGCTCTCTCGCCCTTTCCTCAGAAATCCTGCCAAACCAGATTCAGCAGCTGCTACGTCATCACAGGCACACACGCACACATGAACACACATGTCCTGTCCTGTCAGTTTGCAGGAAATGGAGGCTCCACTCCCTGCGAGCCATGTAACCTAACACCTTATAAATAGGTAAAGAAACAGCCACATATTGCTTTATTGAGCAAGGAGACAAGACATCCATCCTTGCCAACCACCATGCCTGTGTGTGTGTTAGTAAAAGAGGGAAAGAGAGAGAAAGAGAAACGCCACACCCTCTGTGTTGGGGAGTAATGCAAATGTGTTTTTACAGTGAGCAGTGAGTTCAAGACAGATGAA
Organism: Lates japonicus; assembly: GCA_033238685.1. Lineage (NCBI taxonomy): Eukaryota > Metazoa > Chordata > Actinopteri > Centropomidae > Lates > Lates japonicus. The sequence goes on from BRZM01000024.1 coordinate 1,568,204, forward strand.
GTCAAAGGTTATTACAGCCTGATTTTACAGGTTTTCACAGAACAGCTTTAGTAAAATGTAAAAAGTGAGATAAAGTACATATAAGACACTATAGACAAAAATCACATGTCAGACTGATTCAGATTGGATTTAACTGAATTAAATCCAATTTGAATACATAAAGTATTAGTATAAAGCTGTAATATGTATTAAGTCAAAATATATACAAGACCATGCACATTAAACCACTGATGAAATGAATGGTGAACAGGTGAAATGAATAACAATACAATGTTCTGTGGGGAAACCTTGTGTCCTGGCATTGATCTAGATACCACCCACCTAAACACTGTTGTAGCCCCACCCCACCCCGACGATTGATCTGATCCAGCATCTGTGGGACCTTCCTAATATTGTGTAGGTCCTCCTGCTGCCAAAACTGCTCTGACTAGTTGGAGCATGGACATGGGTGCTCTGAAGGCGTCCTGTGGTGTCTGCCACAGCGACATTGGCAAGGGTGGGGCCTCCACGGGTCTGGCTTGTTCTGGTGCAGCCCACAGATGCTGGATCACATTGAGATGTGGGGAGTTTGGAGGCCAGGTCAACACCTTGGGCTCTTTATTGTGTTCCTTGAGACATTTGAGACACCCCAGCACTGTCCTGCTGAGGGAGGCCACACCACAAAAATGCTCAGAAATTGTATGAGTATAAGCGTAGAATAAATTAATTTAAGATTATATACATGTGTAATAAATAAGAACATTTGAGAAAGTGTAACTTTACAACAATGTGTACAGGTGAAGCTACATTTATGGCTTTAAAACAAAGACAAAAAAACATCCATAACACAGCATCACCAAACTGATATACTTTGTTGTGAGAAACAGTAGATGGCAGCAGTGACTTGAACATCAGCCACAGTCTACCTGCCTACAGCGTTATAATATCGTACATTAAATCAATATTGCTTGCAAAGTTATCATTTTTCAATTCAAGTTTCACCTGCATGCTTGAATATATAGTTTAAAAAATATATATTTTGTCAAACTTGCAGGAGGAAGACTGAATTATACCGGAAGTATGCAGTATTGGCCTACAAATTAAAAGGGTCATAAAAAAAACCAAACAGCGATGAGGTATTATGGTGTATACTCATGTTTTATTTTTGAAAGTCTTGCCGCCGGACGCTACGATGTTTATTGTGGGTAACTCGACATTTCTGTTCAACATGTCTCTGCAGACTCTTCTCTGTCATTAGAAGCGTCTGGATCTTTCGTGAAACTACTACGTTTTGTGAGTACCTGTGTTGATTGTGTATGTTTGACAACGACGTAGTCCAGTTGTGTAACTAATGCCACCATTGTTGAACAGCCCGCTGTGCTCACTGTCATTCTGCTGAAAGTCGGCGAGTGCTGTAGCCTGGAAGTGTTAGCTCGGGTTTATTCTGGGAACATGGTTGTTGACCTGGTTTTTCATGACCTGGCTGGCGGAGCCTCTAATGACAGAAGGCGATGCTGATTTCTCTTGGTGAGGTAGCTAGTTTTTAAATCGTGCGCCAGCATTTTGTCTTTAACTGGGAATGTCGTGTTTTTTTTTTATCTACAGTATGTGCCTTTGAAAATCAGCTATCAGTAACGTTAAGCTAGCTGCTCGGTCATTTAACGTTAGAACATCACTCTGGCTAACGTTAACAGTCAAGCGGATTGTTTGTGAACACAGTTACGGCTGTACAGGTTTTAAATAGGTGGCTAGCTAAATACTGAGCTTCTAACAATTTGTGGCTACGTTATGCTGTACCGTTAAGTGCGAATTAATCACTGTCGGCAACTCGCAGGTGCAAATTCAGGTCTATGGTCATTGGTACAGTTAAGCTAACTGGACACCGTAGCTTTGGAACGGTGTATTATTTTCACAATGTCACAGGTCACACCTAACTCCATGAAAAACATCAGGTAGAGATAGATTATTTACACGGGATGGCAACACATTAGTTGCTCACGTTTATACTGTGAGGGTGATGTTAGGAACATTTCTCATAATTTTCTCACTAACAGGTGATGTAGGGAGCTACTAATCTCAGGTGGCTGATCAGTGTTAACATGTTTTTTCCTACGCAGCAGGTTAGCAGCAAGCTAGCGGGCCGTTGTCAGCCAGGACCCAGAAAAGCAGCATCATCATCAATGGTGTGTCTACATCCCGGAGCCGTCACATTTTCCTGTGTCCGCTCAATGAACTATCTCCTCAGCTCTCATCACAGTGAGTATCGATCAGGAGACTCTGTCCCACCTGCTGATACAATGCCAATTAGCAACTGTACGTCGCAGTCGCAATTTACGACTCTGTGTCTCTCAGGCTGCACATGTATGGCGTTTGCGAGGCTTGGAGGGGAGTTTTGCCAAGCCCAGCACCTGCTGCTTATTGTGGACAAGTGAACAGGAGACACCAGCTAGGCGCAAGCACTGCCATTCACACACACAGGTGTGTAGCACAAAGGCTGGTGGTGTCTTTATTCAGGAACAGTATGGGAAAGTTCTCTGTGTTTATCACCTTACAGTCCATGGACAGCAGAGAGTAGAGGTACAGTGAATCAGTGGTGATACAAATGCTGATTAAAGTACATGTCCATATATAGTTAGTCATTTATATCAACCAGTCCTGTAAAAGAAGAGGAGTTAAGTTATTAGGTGAAACATTATTCACATTAGAATAACAGGTAAAACATGTTATTGAGATCAGTAGACAAAAAGATCACATCCACATTAAAATAATAAGCAAAAACTGGTATGGAAGGATACTTTAGTTTGGCTTAAAGCCTTGTAAAAATCATTGGCTGTCTGTGTGTCTGTTTCACAGGTCCTTCCTACCATCCTGTTCAACCCATATGAAGACAAGCCAACCAGTCTGTCACCTGTCCTGGGGAGTAGGGGAGGCTTTGGTTTTAGCCCGGGAGCTTCTCCTTTCCTGCTTTTCCTTTCCTTCTCTGCTCTGACTCATACAAGCCTTCTCTGAATGGGCTAACAGATTTGAAAGGAAGGAAGGATAGATCTTTATCTGTCTTCATTTTTTTTCCTCCTGGACTTTGGGTGTCTTCTTTCCAGTCTTCTTAATCCCAACCTGCCAGATTTAAATTTATGTTTTAAGCCAATTTTAGTTTTTCCTTCATTGCCAACAAGAGTTAAAGATTATTTTCATCCTCATTTCTTTCCTGAGTAATTTGTATTGTCCTTTTTTGTTTTATATTCAGACTACTTTTTGTCGCCAAAGGAGTAGGATATTTACATTCTTTGCCCATAAATCACATTTTAGTTTAGATAACTTTTTAATTTTTGCTTTTTTAATAATCAGAAGGAGTTTTACTTTTTTCCCCTTGAAGACCTCTCTGTTAGTCCATTTCTCTAAAGCACAGTACTTTTCTGATCTAAAATTCTTTATTAACAAACCTTTGTGGGTCTAAAAATGAACCGGCCGGCTCCTGTAGAGATCTCCTATGACTGTCTGAGATTCCTCATCACGCACAACCCCACTAACGCACAACTGGGAAGGTTTATAGAGGTAACACACTTTTAATCACATTTTTTCCTTTATTTATTTTTGTATGTTTACAGGTGAAACAATAGTGACCCCTTGACTTAAACAATCTGTGTTTTGATAGGATCTGAAGGCGTATGGAGTTAACACCCTGGTGAGAGTGTGTGCTGCTACATATGACAAGGCACCGGTGGAACAAGAGGGCATACAAGTTCTGGTAAGTGACGACATGTGTACCTGACTTCCACTGGAACATCAGATTTTTTCTGATCTATGTAATGAAAATTAGGATATATGAGTGACTCACACAACTAAGACCATGGATGAAATCTCTGTCATTAAAGGATTAAGCCTACTTACAACACAAATGTCTAAATAAAAGCAGGACCTAAATCCAGCAATATAATAGTGTCCTTATCCGCAGGTCAGTCAAATATGAATGACATTGAGGATAACCAAATGTCTTTATAAATTTTAGTCTTTGTAAATTAGATTTACAGAGCACATTAAAAATTCCACCATCCATTGCATTTCTAATAAAAACTAGCAGCAGAAGGCACAGCGGGCCATCAGCTGATTTTTTTTCAAGGTTATTGGCACAAGAATCTTAAGCCATAGCAACTGAAGAAAGACCAAGTGGAAACAGTGCAAACACCTCTACACCATTCTCCATATATGGAGTGCCTTAACTGTCCTGAGATACAAAAACATCTTTAAGGTGCTCTATGGACATTAAATTTCTACCATAAAACCACAAAGGGTGAGGTGTTTGCAACAAAAAGAGGAGATAAATACAGACTCCATTTTCCTTCCAGGATTGGCCATTTGATGATGGATCGGCCCCCCCTGACCAGGTGGTTGATGATTGGCTGAACCTGCTGCAGACAAAGTTTAGAGATGAGCCTGGCTGTTGTGTGGCTGTGCACTGTGTCGCTGGACTAGGACGGTCAGTATGCACCAGACACAGAATTTATTAAATGATGCTCATTGCATAGGAAGATAAACAAGATTAACCAATGTCAACCCAAGTCAGTTTTTGCTTTACGTTCTAGAGCCTGAATGATACAGGATTTTTAAAGCTGATGTGGATTTGGATATTGGAGGGTTTAAAATATCTAATAACTGTATATTTGCTGATATTAAATACAGATATTCTTGATAAGGATGCTGCATGTGTTGTTATTGAGTTGGACACGGGGAGTGTCTGAATCGGCCTTCTCTGTCAGTTTCTAGTGTTTTTCCGTTGGTCTAATAATCCCTCTGATATTACCACTTCCAGCCACCTGATATGAAATGTGATAGTCAGTCATTAGCTTACAGGGTTAGTGTGAACGGCACTGTTTCTCATTTTTAAACTCTGACAAACTAGTGGTATGATATCTTTGGTGAAAATCACATGCAGTTATATTTACCATTACATCATCTAGGTGGATTGAATATGTTGCTATATGTTAACTGCTTATCAGCTGTCTTTCACCAACAGGCCATGGCATTAGTTAGCTCTGTGGCGAACTAGCACTAGATAGACTGCATGTATGTTTTTGTGCGTAGTGAGAACTACAGTGGTGAATCTATAGGACACTGTTCATTTATTTCACTGGGTTCACTGACTGCTCTACAATAAATATAAAGTGTAGCACTGCAGCTGTTTACTGGGCTGTAGCCGAATTTGCTGTGTATTTAAGCCAGTTGTGGTGGTAATAATATGCAGCTGTACAGTTACTTGATCCATAGCCAGCAGGGTAAAGCATTATAAAAAGGGTATAAAGAGGAACGCTAGAGGCAAAAAAGATGGAGCACAAACCGAGTGGATGTACTAAAGAAGTGTGTGACGTATACAGAGCCAGCCCATAGGACTGTTTCTTCTGTGTACCCAAACAGATGGCGTACAGTTTTGCCTTTGTGTTGTTTGTCCCTTTGAGCTCCCAGGTCTTGGGTGGCTCTGGCTCTAATTGAGTGTGATGGAATAGAGGATGCATCATAAGATCAGGCACTAAGCTCTGATTCCCACTGTAGTTCCATTTTACCTGACCGTGTTAATCCATGGCCTGTTTTCATGTAATTGGTATTCAGTACCATCCTTGCACCGCTCACAGCTGCCACTCTTTTATAAACCCTGTCTATTATTCTCATGCTGACAGGAAGGCTGGAGCGCCTAACTCAAGCAAACTGGCTTTACCTTGAAAAACTACAAACCTAAACTGTGTCTGGCGTCCAAAGATGCCAATGGACAGAGCCAGTTGCATACAGTAGGAATCTACAACCCCACACATCCTCACTGCAGCCTACAGGAGACTTTCATCTTTGATGTTAAATGAAAGTTGACGTGGTCGGTAAATTAATATACATTAATCCATGAATTCGATTCAGAGCAATTTGTATAATTTGTAATTCGCTGGGACTTACCAAATTCAAAAAGAAGTTGCTAGTCAGGTGCAGCTTCTGATTTTTATATCAAAATTAGCTCTAAAAGTTAAAGGTTTTATTTCATGCCCTGGTCTGTAAAATTTCACCTTTATTATGTGCAAACTACACAAACCTCATAGTCAAAACAGAATTCATTTAATCGTCACTGTTAATTAATTAATTAATTAAGACTTTAGGTACTATTAAAAGCATTTATCACAAAGGTCACTGTCTCAATTCACTGGCAGGTGCAGCTACAGGAAACATGCTGATGTTAAATAGACTTGTTCAGGCATTATTAAAATAAAGCTTGTGGCAAATAACACTGCAAACAGTTGAATAAAGGAAGAAAAGTATGTGCTCTGGGAGGCTTTTGCTGGTTTATTGCACTCAGTCTGCACAGTAGGTCCAGACTGATATACGACATTCCCTGGTCCTCGACCAACTCACATCTCTGCGCTAGAATGCAGCAGATACAACAACTCAGACAAATTAAAAAAAACTTAAAGAAATGTGATTGAGAAGATTGGGTGATCAAAAAAACTTGTCCCAGTCTGATGCAAATGTGAGATATGCTGCATTAAACAACACTACAATCTACTCTACCTGGTGGCTGTCCCAGTCCAGCCATAGGTACAGTCTGTTGGCTTCTGGAAATAAACTCCAGGCTTACAAAGCGCTTGATACTTGTTATTCATAATGTCACCTGGGCAATAGGGCCGGCGGTTAAAGATCAGTTGGTGAACGTATCTACAAAGGAACATTTAAAGCGTCAGATCGTCCATCATTGCTAGACTTTAAAAAATATATATATATCCTCACAGTAGGCTGCAATGCTCTGCTTCCAATTCAGAATATGCTAGTGTGATGATGTGCATTATAGTGTAATATGGAGTAGCACACCATGTGGTATTAGTCCTGCTAGATTTATAGCATTGAGGGAGAATCTGTATGTGGACAGCCAGTCTAGAAACTTACTGTGAATGAGTAGTAAGTTCTATGCAACACATGAGCAATGTACTGTTAAAGATGCAGGAGTGTGGTAACATGTACACAGTAAAAGAGATAAAACTGACAACCACTAGACAATCTTCCAAATACTTTCCTTATTCTTATTGGCACATCCACAGAATGCACTGTGGAGCTACCAGTACGCCACTGTCAATTTTAATGGTTTGTACCTACCTAGCTGTCAGCTGTGTTTGTAAGATGTTGCTATCTCAGATGTTATATTTTCTATAGGTTTTCTCTTTTTCCTTGCACCTCTGATCTATTTGCACTTGTTATTTATTGGATTGATTCCACTGTGTTTCTTGTGAACAGTCCGCCTGCTGGGAAAAAAAAACCTATTAGTCCACTTGAAAAATTAAAGTGTTTTAGTATCAACATTTATTTTAACTGTTTTCAAACCTTTCAAGAATTTAGTTTCTGTGCCTAGGCCAGGAGTTTAGAAAAAACAAGGAGGCTACACTACAGTTTCATCTCTGTGCATATGGAATCCATCTAATTTGCGGATTGTTCTAGTAAGATAAATTAAATTGTTAATAATTGATCAGTTCATACCAAATACATAATCAAACCATAATAATGAAACAAATCTTTATATCAGTGGAAACCATGGTTACATGTCTCTAGCCTGGCGTGATTGGCCAGGCCAGGGCTGTGAATGAACATGGTGTCGGCCCAACGTGAAGCTGAGCCTGACCCCGACCAGTGAAGTGTGTGAGACAGGAGAGATTGCTCTGGCTGCGGTAATGCTGTGAATGTGGCTGGGGTGGAATCAATAGCATCACTAAAGACAGATTGAAGGTTGATTGCTCATTGACTGAATTTGACAAAACACACACGCAGGAACTAACTCTGAAATAAAAAGAGCCACCGTGACTAAATACAATAAATGTCCTTGAACTAGTTTTAGACCTAATTTGTAATGTATCTCAGGAAGAGTTGTCGAAGCTACAAATTCATTTGTTGATTAACTGATAGCCAGTTTCAAATTATTTCTGTTGCAGCTTCTTTACGAGAGGATTTACTGTCTTTCTTGGGTTCGGTCATTGTAAACAGAGTAATTTAGGGCCCCATACAAGGGAAGAACGGCGGCCAGATAAGGTTAGGTGTGTGTCACGTGCATTAGGTGTGTGCTGAGCAGTAAGTCTCCAGTCTGATTCCCATCTGGCTGGACCTTACCGTAATGTCACCTCTACACTCTCTCTCCCTGGCGTCCTGTCTCCTCACCAGTCTAGAGGAAATGTTGCAAGTCCAGTATCAAACTTCATTCCTCCTAGCTGCTGAGAGTTGTCTCCAGTAATGGAAAGCAGCACTAGTGTTAGCACTTTGTTTTGTTTCATTTCTGTATCACTTTTCCACTGAGGGGTTAGCATACAACCAGCTAGCCCCATCCTATCCTGGTGGTGTACCACTTTGTGATAGTGAGTCACTGTAGCGTCCAGTCTGCCTCAGCCCTATATAATATGAGAGAGGATGGAAGAAAGAAGCACTGCCCAGAAGATATTCTAACCCCGCTTGTAAATCAATAATGGCCAAGGTCTTGTAAGTAAACAGCTGTTAATGCTAATGTCTGCCGTGAAGTGATAGCAAAAAAAAAAAACTTACATGTGAAAATTCTCTAATAAAAAAAAAAAGTTGATAGATTAATTAACAATGAACTGGGTTAGTTGAACACTGAGGAATTCTATTTAACACGTTTTCATCACCATTCTGGGCGCTTTCATATGCCTCTGCTGTGCTATTGGCACCACAATTACATTACATCTTGATGCATGTTTCAAGACAACATTAAATCACTTAAGAATAAAATATAACTATTAGCTACACTCTTATAGTTGTAAGACAAATGTGATATTTTATTAATTTGTCCATGTTTGGTTTCTTTTTATTTGTCTCCCATATAATCTGGAAGTACTATGCAAAGAAGCAGTACAGAATGATGAAACTATTTGAATATAATTGATATTAACAACAAAAGGGTTTCAAAATAGAGGTACCAGTTTTTCTAACAAATGAGGGGTCTCGGAGGTTTGTAGTTTTATATAATCCTCATCTAACTAAACAACCTTATAAACCTGTTTACTCTGGATACAGAAGGACAGGTGTATATATATATAGATGAAGCTGTAAATAAAAATTGGGAAATGAAACTTCTAGTCACTTTGTCGAGGCAATCACCAACAATATAATGCAAAATACAAAATATCTGTAAGTCATATTTAGTTTGTGTTACTGCATCACTAACTGTAAATGCCAGACTCAAATTAAGGTAAAAAACAAACAAATAACTTTATACTCACATCTGTATATTTATAGAATTAAATCAAAGAATATAAAAGAGTATCTACTTTCATCCAGTGTGTTGTTTGCCCCTGTGGACAGCAGAGGGCATTACCCTCCTGTCAGACTGAGCACTTATTTTTCAAGTCATTTGCCCAACAATTTAAATGTAAAAACAACTTTATCATTATTTTTTTTCTAGTGACTCAGTCTGTTTAATTTTACAGGGCTCAGCACATAACAGTAATACGTCTTACCTCATGGAGTCCTCCAGGACAGAGAATCACACAAATATTAAGCAAATGACCGCAAAGTTACTCCTGTACTGTAATGTTTCCTATTTTTATGGTTTGTTTAATGTGACTTTAAAATGAGCGATCACAACATTGAGGATAACACACACACACACAGATACACACACACACAGGCCTACAGCGACCTTGGCAGCTGAGGATAGCTCTGCGATAATCTGCTGAATTTATGACAGCTGAACATCTCTATGCTTGTTGACCCTGTGTGTGTGTGTGTGTGTGTGTGTTCAGTGTCCTATGGAGTCAAAATCAGTGCTATTTCCTTCTTTACACTTGTACAGATGGAGGATGTAACCCAAAGAAATTGAATGAGCAGAAGCATGCAGCTGACATCTTGTTAGACAGCTATTCTGTTATGTGCTATGACAGTAATTCTATAATACATTTCCAACATTGTACCATTACAAACCTTCAGCCAAGCAGTGCTGCTGTGACAGAAGTGAATATCTGTTAAATGGTGGGTATGATATATCCCATGGACTGTATTGAGAAAATAAGGCGTTATATAATAAACATTACACTCAAAATCACCATTTTGAAATAACGGAGAAATAAGTGAAACAAAATGATCAAAAAATACCATAAGTCTGGTGGAGCTGCTACAATTTCCAGTAGGTAAAACTCTTTGTTGCTGTTCGTACAACTGACAGGAGGAAGCTCTTACCCAGACTAGAGCAGGTATGCAGGGAAAATAATACATTGATTTTTGTATTAGTGATTGTTCCACCAAATTTACCTTTTCCTACAGAATTATATATATACAGTAATGGTGCCAGAACTCCAGGCCATTTTTCTGAGGAGGAGGGAGGCAAAGAGAGGAGGAGATCGAGGAGGGGGTAGATGGAGGATGATCGACGGTGACCCAGTTCACCCTGCAGACCAAAACCGCTGCTGATCAAAGGATGAAAACTACAGAGATTTTGATGATGAAACTATAACGGGGTTTCGGTCCCTCACATCCAGTTGCATTTCCTTCCTCTGGGCCTAAACAGAAAAAGAGAGAGAGAGAGAGGGAGAGAGAGGAAGGGCAGGAGGGATTGAGAAGAGGGTGGAGAAGAAGCTGGAGTTTTGTGTTTTTCTGAGCATCTGACATCTGGCCGACTGTACACACAGAGGGAGAGCTCTGGCTCTTATGGAAAATGAAAATCCAAAAACCAAAGGGAAAAAAGACGGAAAAGACATTAAAAAGAGCGGAGGAGAAAGAAGGAGGACAGGAGGAGAAGTTCTTTCTAACGTGGACAGGAGGGGGATAGAAATACAGCAGCAGGCATGTTGCCGGTGAGTTTTCTATTGATGAAATCTGTCAAACAACGTCAATATGTCTCCCCTGCTGGAGTTTGTAGGCAAACCGCTGCTGCCAGATAAAATCAAGAGAGCTGTTAGCAGCAGCTGTGAGGGGCTCTGAGTCTAGACTGAGCATGGAGTGTATTAAGCATAAACTAGAGCTGATGTCGTCTATTAAGTGGGAGAAAAGACCTGTTACCTGCTCTTATTTTTTGAGGTTTTAACATAGTTATTAGTGAAAGTAACGAAAATCAATCTTTGATAGCTTGTCATAATCTGCGTGTCTACCATGAACACAGTGATGGATGCAGAGCAGCAGGAGAGCGGTAGAATGATGTCTGCCGAAAGGCAGACGGCCAAGTGTGATTTTAACTACTACATATATCAAAGAAAACAAACATTTCAGCACTATAAAAACCGGTGCTTTAGCCGTTAGTTACAAAATAAGGGAACTAAGCCGGGAAATGGTAGCCTGTGTTTCAGTAAATAGAACTTAAGGAATTGGCGTTTAGGATTATTACCCACCCCTAAATACTGAATTCCTCCGTTTACTTCATTTGTAGTAGCACATAAACGTAGGAAGTGTTTATCATTGTATTTTTATACTGTCATTCCTGTGACAATTCTATAGTTGCTGTATAAGATGATAATGATTGATATTATTAAACACTTTAAATTTTATCTATTTACAAATACATGTAGTCTACAATCTAGCGTTATGGCTGGAGTATTGTCTCTGCTAATAAATGCTAATGAGGGGGGGACTTAGGTGAAAGTGCTGATTACACCATTACCAGTATTTCATAAACTGAGGGGCCTGGCTGTAAATACAAATATAATAAAATCTAATGTAGTAGAAGTTTTGATAATTAAAAGTATAAATTTATAGCTGATTTGACGATTCTGGAAGAAATACAAAATAAGTCATAAAAGACACCAACATTTTACGATATCAGTAGTTTAAGATATTATGGGTGGCTACAGGAGATTCTGTACCACAGTCTTTTAAGTTATATGTCTCAAACTTTTGTATCCACATCATTTGAGTTATTATACACATATTTGTTTATATTTCAGCAGTCTTGATTAAGGTATCGTGCCTGTGTTGCAAAACACACCAATTAGGCTTTATTTTGAAGGCTGTAATCAAAAGTCCTGCTTTTCTTCCGTCTGTCTCTTATAATTTTACTCTAGGCAGTGTGTGTGTGTGTGTGTGGAGTGAGAGAGACCGCAGGCACACCCTAACACACTCGTTGGCATCTGCTCGTCATCCAGACTAGTTCAACGTTTTCTGCCTCTTAACCTGAACATTTGCATTACAGCCAGTGCATTACTATTCAGCTTGAATACTGAAGTTTAATTTGCCCAATTTTATTTCTGATAAGGTGATAGTTGGCCAGTGTTTTCAGTGATTAGGCCTTAGACACAGCCCTCCCAAAGTTTGCAGATCTAGAGGAAAAAAAAAGGAAAAGAATTGTTTACTTTACTGTGAAATCCGTTAGTGTACCACAACCAGGATGAAGACTCAACCTGTCAACACTGGAAATGAGTAAAACCATTAGTATTCTTGTTTCCCATCCTGTCCTTCCTCTGAATCTCTATCTCTTTCTCAGTCTCTCGCTCACACACACACATAGAAAAAGTAATTACACCCTTGTATTGGAGCTGGGCTGCTGCCAGCTCCAGACAATACACAGAAGATATAGAGATGTGTCGATTGCTGGGAGAGAGAGAGAGAGAGAGAGAGAGGGAGGCAGAGACAGAGAATACTTCTATCTTGACCTTCACCCACCTGAAATGTCCTTCCTGGTTTAGCCTTTTTTTTTAATACAGCTCAACCAAAGTACAGGAGTTCTAGCTTGTGCCAACCTATAGTATTCACATAGTTTTAGGATAGTAAGTCCTGATTTCTGTGAAAGTGGGTTTGCCACCACCACAGCTGCTTTACTCAAACTGCTGGGGAAGTGCATGGACTCCTGAATACTTTCCGCTCTGCTTTGTGCCTCACTTGATAAGCAGCAAATGCAAAACAGGAGTATGATATCATCTGACAACTTCTTCTGAAATGTTGAGCAGCCAACACATATTTTCCCCGGTAGAGATCTGCAATGCTGCTGCCACCTTCTTATCTCATGGATACAGAAATTAGTCCATGCTAAATCAAGATAGCGCTAGTTTTAGCCATGCTACCAAGCAGTGCCAGGTTCTCGTGATGGATCATAATCACCTTGGTGGATTTCTCGCGTTTTGCCACTATCAAGCCGTAAAACTGAACCGCGCTGGGTAATTGGCATCATTTGTTGCTGACTGAAATTACGCGTGCTAGTTTTGAGAGGTTGTTGTGAATAGATATCAGAGCATCGTTTGAGAAAGTCCAAGAATACCGATATAAGTAAGCCAATGAGCCGAAGCTCATGTTTCAGTGGTCACATGCAGTTCCTATAGAGACGGTACAGCCTGATTTGTGTGTGTGTGTGAGTGTGTGTTTGGGTTTAGGCAGTGGTAGATGGGGTGTCTGGAACGCAAATCACCTCAGCTGTCACTGTGGTCCACCTGTGCCTGTGATGGCCATTGGCCACATAAAATTACTAATACAGGAGAACTCCTGGTTTGTACGCAGGGAGTTGTTGAGACCTTTGTATTAGTTTTTCACTTTCCTCTTTCATTCATAAGCTTTAGTCATGTGTTTGTTAAATTGAAAACTTGTGTGTGTCGGCTGAACTTTCTTAACTTCTAGTGTTCCATACGAGATACATACAGTATAAGACTGATTAGTACATTGTCGGTTATCAAGGGCTGTCTCTAAGAAGCCCATCTTGAGAATGTGATTACATTTCATCCCATAGTTCATTCATTCAACAACAAAAGCATCAGCCCCATTCCTAAAGTGTAAATGTAATGTAATATAGACTCAGGCTTATCATCAGTCTGTCTTCAGTGAGTGCTACTACATATCTGACTCCATATTTAAGCTTGTAAATCCCTCCAGTTTATTAGCAGGTGTTACTTGAGCTGCCCTGTACTGGAAGGACTGAATGGCAGGAGCCATTTTCTCTCCAGTGTACACTTCTCAATTTTGGTGGATGTACTAACCAGTGTTGACAGTCTCTATGTAGTGGTGTCGAAATGGTAGCCGCTTCTCTACAATTCCACGCTTAGCCGCTTCCACCCCTCCCGTGATTCATCGCACCAGCAAACCGCTGTTTGAAAATGTCACAGAAATTAATGAGATACGTGGCTTCCCAATGAAGGCTCAGAACTGTATTCCAGCTTAGCCTAAGAGTTACACAACAATGGGCTGATTCAGAAAATAAAAACACATACTGGGCTGGGATATAATGCCAGTTTGACAGATGCACAGGCTGAAACTGTCGGCCCCAGGAGGACTTCCTGAACGCCTTGGCAGAGCAGGTGGTGTTTCACTAAAACCCCTTGTGATCCTAACAACACAGTCCATCATCATTCAAATGATAAATATAATAAAGCTTAAAGTAGCTGAAACAGTACTTCAGTCATCTTTGTTATATAATTCATTCACAAAAATTACAGTCACACCATCCTAGCCCCTATTATTAAATTTGCGCAACACACATACACACACACACACACACACCCCTGCAGTGACTGCTACTGACTGTAATTGTCATAGAAGTCATACTGTGAAAATGTGACATTTCACATTTTGGGAATTGTACTTATTCAGCTTTGAGGAGGAAAATGCTTTTTCATTTCTACGTATTTCTGGACGTTAAGTATACGCTTCTTTACCTAGCTTTAGTGAAGCAAAGACTGGAAATAGGAGGAAATAGCTATTTCCCGTCCAAAAGGCAAAAGATCCAATTCCACCAGCATCTCTAAAGCCTACTAATATATCTTGTCGGTTTAATCTGTACAAAAACATAAATATAGAGAAATGTTAATTAGTCACTAGATTTAGTAGTAAAGGAATATGGCCTTTACGCGAACCAAGTACAGTTTCGTCTAATTGGTAACAATGCTAATATTATGGCAATAGTAAAACATCTAAATAGCTCCCTTTACTGCTCAATCAGGCCATAGCTGCTCCCTTGCTCTGGGGCCCAAAGCAGCAGCTTGCCAACTAGCTGGTATTTATGGTATTGATCTTGTCATCTAACCCAGCCAGAGAGTGAACAAGCCCATACAAAAGTGGCCAACTACTAGATCTGTATCATTATTCATGCCACAAGTCGTAAAGGCTGGTCCTATGTGACATTAATCCTAACCTGCAAACCTCTCTGACCTTAATACATCGAATTATTCTGCAGAGTTCTGCCCTAAAGAATAAGTAAAATATTAATATAATTGTTCTAGCAAATTCAAAGACTAAATGATTAGTGTTGGCTGACATGCCAGGCTACAGCGTCCTTTCTAGTGGGCAGCTGGTGACAGCTGATGAGGTATACGTGCCTATGTGATTTTGCCTCAGACATACACCTGTGTTTTATACATACTGTGGTTAGCCTTTGCAGAGGGAGGAAAATGCCTTAAGTTATGGGATAGTCGATAGTTATGGATGTGAAAAACAGATTTTCTTTTTCTCAAAAAAATTTGGCCTACTGTTTCAGTCCGGTGGAAGGGCGTTTGTGAGTGTGTGTGTGTGTGTCTAAGTCTCTCTTATGTGGTTGCATTGTCTCTGGTGGGTGGAAGTACAGTACTGTCCATTTGAAGAACTTGGAAGAACATTTTGTTTATAAGGATTCCAGGTCCAGAGACACACACCACAGACTTCTCTCTCTCTCTCTAGAATCTATCTACCATCTGAATTCAAGTATGGCTGCAAGGATATAATTTGCTAATGGGACAGCTTCAAGCAAAGAGTTATGAGAAGCTTAGTGGTGGTCTCCAGGCAATGCCAAAAGAATCTCTGTGGGATGGTAAATATTTGTTTAGTCCACACGACAACTAATCTGTGACTGCAGATTTATTGTCGTGTATGTGTGAGAGAGAGCTGGATGATAAAGAGGCCAAGAAGAAAAGAGTACAGGGTAAAATAAAAGATAGGTGGCATAGCCCTTATTGAATAAGCGTTAATGAATGTAGCTGTTTAAGAGTACAGTGCAGCATTGCAGTGACAATAGATTTATAGCAATGCCATAACATAATGCACCCTCTCTCTGTACTTGTACTGTCTGCTGATTTTCAGCACAATTCCAATAGATGGCCAGAGCTGTGTGTGTGTGCAGGTTTTACACATGCAACTAAGTATGTGACCCTCTGTGTGAGGAGGAGACAGCCTCTGCCAGTGTACCTCTGGTGGTCCTTTCTCGTGTGTGTGGTGCATACAGTGCAGTCATGCTGCAGTATATCAGGCAGCCTCTCCAATCTCTGCCCTCCAGCGCTCTACCACTGCTGCTTCTGGACAGCTTCACTCCACACCACTATTCAAACTGTACAGATATATTTACGTTTAACTGATAATAATGCTGATACACGCGCCAATGCTTTGTATATGAAGAGGTAATTCATGTTTTCAGGGATTATTTTTAGGTACATTCCTCAAGTCTAGACTCTGTCTTTGCTGGTGGCCCGTCATATGTTTGTCATTCAGAAAAGTATAAAGGCCTTTTCCATCTTCCTGTAATTGTCTGAATGAATCTTTTTTACCATTAAGACTAATAAAGCATTAATTTGTGAGCAGCACCAAAATTATAGTTAAGCAAAGTACAATAATGTGTTTCAGTATTGAGGCACTGATGATTTTGTAAGTGACCCTAAGTGACCTGGCCGGCTCCAGCTCTACTGGACTCGAGGCTAAAAAAAAAGTGTTGGCATCGGGACGTCTGGGACTTTTTTAAAAGACTTGATCAGTTGTCACATGCCTGAACTAATCAAGCCACTGATGAAGTGAAGACTTTAACACCAATTGGTGTCCATTACTCAGCGAGTTGTAAATGTTTAGATTTGGAGGAAAGTTAGAGAATTAAGATATGATAGTGAAGTGTGATTAAATCAACAGTTACAGTGCTGAATACATCCAAATATATGCCAGGGATGTACAGGGAAAGTAAGTATTGGCATAGGAATACCTGGGACTTTCAATTATCACGTTAGAACTAACTGAAAATAGTTCAATACCTGATGATGTGTAGACTATCGATTATTCAGGAAGGTTCAAATCTTGACATTAGGTGTCAGGAAGAAAAA
The DNA here is from genome assembly GCA_033238685.1 of Lates japonicus. Taxonomy (NCBI): domain Eukaryota; kingdom Metazoa; phylum Chordata; class Actinopteri; family Centropomidae; genus Lates; species Lates japonicus. Next base: position 1,585,165 of record BRZM01000024.1, read on the forward strand.
GAATGCTTTGAAATGTTTAGAATTTGTGAGAAAACATTTTTCCACATGATTTCATGATTCACACTAGATCAGACTTTAGTAACAGCTGTCTTTGCAGCAGTAAGTATATACAGTAGAATATAAATTAGTAAAGGATATGTGTAAGTGTAATTATACCAGTGATTAGATTTAGATTAGGTATCAATATATGAAAAAGTACAGCAGTTTATACATTTGAGCATAAACACAGTGTATAAAATAACAAATAACCCCGCTCAGATGTAAAGAACTATAAAAAATGATGATGTACTCAAGACACCCTCTGAGTGCAAGATCATTACTTAAACTATAAAGAATAAAAATCTCAAAGCAGCATATACTCAATATTCAGTGTATGTATTGGATAAAACTACCTGAATAAACCTCACTACAAGTTACATTAATCTACCTCTACGACTATTCTAAGTACTTCTGAAGGTGCTCCTACTGAAAATGAATCTCAGTTTAAGTATTTGAGTGTTTTCCACTGAAGTGTCACTTTGAAAAACACCATCAAGAGAAACTTAAGAGTTCCACTAGACAGCCAGAGTTACTCCTTATACCTGTGTAGTATAGAGGAAGCTGTCAGGGATACATGAAGCCTCTTAATAAGGGTTTACATTCTCACTGCTGAAGCTGACGAGTAAATTCCTTCTATCAGATTCAGATTATTTTTATGGTCACACCTTTGAGTTTATCACTATAACAATAAAAACAGAAGCAGCTCTGTCATATCAGAGGTGGGTGGTGTTGACCCGACCATATCAGATTTATAATAAAAACCAATATCAGCTCAATCTCATGGTCTGCTCCCGCTAACAGGCATGAAAAATGTCCAGATTCTCTGTTTTATCTCCCATCAGCCTCTCCTCCTCACCCTCACCCTCTCCCTCTCCCTCCATATTTACTGAAAGCCGACTCCCTCCCTCCCTCCCCTCCTCCCTCACTGACACACACTCTTATATTTGTATTTCCTGCCCTGGCACACACGCCCACACACACCCTGACATTCACACATTTCAAACAAACTCCCACCTGCGAAGACACCACTCTCTAATTATCTAGCTATATCTCTTTTTGTCAAACACACACACACACACATGCAACACACAGGCACATCCACACACTGCTGTGTGTGTTTTTGCCCGATGGTTTTCCAATGAGGCGTTTCTTTGGGCGGGCGCTGGAGCGACTGGTGTTTCTGTCTAAAAACCTCAAACTGAGTAAATGCAGGAAACCGAAGAAGAAGCTCAGAAGCGGGAAAACCAAACCATCGGTGAGTGAGAGTCAGAACAGCTTGACTTTATTTTAGAGATATTTGTACATATTCTTCACAGTCAGAACACAGTCAGTGTTGTGCAGCTGAGTAAGGCAAAGGAGAAGAAGTCAGATAGCTTGAGATGTGTGTTTGCATTTGTGTTCATGGGAGTGATAGGCGCTGTATGTCAGGAGAGCCCGGATTTTGGGGCAGTTTACCGAATGTTAGGATCAAACAGGGGCAGATGGAAGCAGGTTGGGGGCTTCGGTTCAGAGGATGTTCACCGACCACTGTGCCACTCTGCTTTAAATGAACACACTGTGTGGAAATGCTCTGCAGTAACTAATAAAATGAGCATTGATGTGTTTTCTGCAGCAGTCAGACTAACAGAGGAGACAGTGCTGTTTGTCATTCCGGCCTGCTCACAGGCTCACTCTCCTCTCTGACTATCTGACTATCTCGTCCTCTCTCTCTAATGCCTAAAATAGCCAGAGTCACTCCATTCAGCACCAGAGGCATTTTAGGAACCACAACTCAATCTGACTCTGTGTGTGTTTGTGTGTGTGTGATATTTTGTGAGTCCTATTTACTGATAGACAGATTTAAGTTTGACTATGAGCTCATTAAGTTTGAAAAAACCATGATCAGACTTGCATACTCTGTCTATGACTGACTATATATTTAAGTTGCTTACTTTAAATCCATCTATTTTAAGCTTTTCTATAATTCACATTCAGACCAACATTACTTTCATACTACATATTTCATGATATTTTCCTCAGATTCATTATGAATATATTGATGTGGACAAGTTTAATCTCATCAGTTAGTTCTACAGACACAATAGAGAACCTGTTTGCTGGTAACAGTAGAATATACAGCAGCCTTCTGAGTATATCATAATGATTTTGCAGCAGTATTATGTTTGGTGACCTACCTCTGACCTATATAGTCAGGTCTATCTATAGAGGGATTTGAGGTAATATAACCTATCTTGTAGAGGCTGTGTTGGAGGTCCACAGTGGGTGTAAACAGCAGATTGGATTTCTAAACACATATTTTCTTCATGCCATGCAAGACAACTGGTATTTCACAATATCTAAATCTTATTACTTCTGTGTCTCAATAGTGTCAGGTCTTAGCAGGGTGTACAATATCATGTAGCTGTTATCAGTATCAGGGAATGATAGTTTAAAGAAGGTAATCTGTAATTAATTCCCTTTATGATCGTAGACATTTGCACCAAGTGTCACAGTTGCAGTGTAAAAGGTAGGGGTGCAGGGGTGGGAACTATACATGATGGTATTGCAGAAGGTGTCCAATTTAGTGACCTAGTGACATCATCATTAAACTGTGACCTCCAGCAGCAAATATCTACCAAAAATCTGTAATCTTGTTTTCTCTCAGAGTAAAATCACTAAGGGTAGAACGTTTGGATTAGAGAGAGTTTAAGGTTTTATTTGTCACATACACAAGCAATATGTGCAGTGAAATCCACTGTGGCATTCTTATTAAGTCTGTACTAAAAGACTAATGTGAACAAAATGCTAATGTGTTTGCAGGCAAACTATAAATTGTATAGTTGAGTGCAGGTAGGCAATGTGCAGGGCAATGTAAAGGATTCTCTGAGGACAATGTGCTAGACAGAGGATAGAGTGTAGATGGCTTGAGGAAAAAAAGGGTTTATGCCTCTGCACCAGCGACAGTCGTAGCGAGGAATTATGTTTTTCGGGTTGTCCATCTGTCCATCTGTCCATCCCTGATATCTCAGGAACACCTTGAGGCACACATGTTCACTTGGGGTCAAGGATGAACTGATTAGAATTTGGTGGTCAGAGTTCAAAGGTCAAGATCACTGTGACCTCACAAAACATGTTTTTGGCCATAACTCAACAATTCATACGCTAATTATGACAAATTTCACATAGATGTCTAATAGGATAAAATGCTGACATTTTATAAACAAAAAGTAAAAGGTCAACTTCGCTGTGACATCAAATAAACTTTTCAGGTCATTATTCAACACCATAGCAACAACCGTATTTGAATCTTTATCTTCTGTCATGGCTACAACTTTGTGTTTCATCAGAATCAGCACTATTGGCCAAACATGTAAACACATACAATATATTTCACTCTGGTTTTTGTTTTTCTCAATGAACTTATGTGCTATTACAACAGACCTACAGCAGAACAAGAACTGCAAGACAGTAATTCTAGTTTTTGTATTGGACTTTGGTGTTTGTATTCAACTCTAATGCTAATCCAGTTGCATATTTAAGTCTTTTGAATTCCAGAGTTTGATGCAGTTGTACTCAGTATGTTTAACACAGCTGTTTGGTAGAAGATTAACACAGATTGTTGGTCTCTAAAATTCATGTTTCTAATGAGGTTAGAATGAAAAATGTTACTTTTGTGCTAGTTTTACACAAGAGAGGCAATAAAAAGAGTTTCTTATATCACGGTTTCCTGCATTTGGAGGTGACAAATGACTTTTACTGAATAAACCTACACATCACCCAGTTGTTACTTATTTTCTTATCGCTATTAATCATATCAACTGATGCTGCAATGAAACTCCATGATGGTGCCAGACATTCCAACAGTCGTGGCATTGCTACACAGCCACCGCACGCTTCATCAAATTCTTAACCGTGCCGGATGACAGTGTGTGTGTCTGTGCTGCATTTATAGGGGGATATTTTGGATAGTGTTTTTAGGAAATTATGAGTATTTTGTGGATATCTGGCTCAAATGAGAAAACTACTCTGAATGATTTGATTATATGAAATGTCTTTTCATCTCTGCCAGCAGTTCTTTAGTGTAACAAATGATGTTTTTGACCATGTGAAACAGAAACATTACAGCCCTTGTGTGGCCACGATTACCCTACTTTAAATGATTTGTGGAGCAGTAAAACCCCTACTGTGTTTGCAGGGTTTTAGGGTTTGGATGTGTGTGTGTGTTTTTATATATTCGTGTTTGTGTGTGTGTCTAATCCAAGCTTTAGAGAATGTGTCCCTGCTCAGTCTGTCTGCATGCAACTAGAGATTACTTCACATGATCTGGGACAGGTGTATGGAATACTATGGATTAGTGTGCAGTATATATTTTGAGTGTGCGTGTGTATGTTTATGTGTGTGCACATCTTAGAGTATGCTGACAGTGTACAATGTAATGTGTGCGTATTCGTGTGTGTGTGAGAGAGAGAGCAACATTGAGATTAAAAGTGTATCTGTATCTGTGTGTGTGTGCCTCGGTGTGTCTGTGTGTCCTATCCCAGATTACCCCAAATTTATCTTTCAACTGCCGACTGACTATCTAACATGACATCACCAGTGACATTGCCAATGACATCACTGGCGATAACACAGGATGTCCTCTTTTGATTGCTATTTTAATCTTTTGGCTCCAGAAATTTGGAGGATTTGATGACAAAATGATTTCATGGGGGGATTCATTTCTCTCCAGTTGATACTTTAGATTCATATATTGCTTTTCCGAATATGTTAATAATGAGAAACTGATAACAGTGATCATATTCTCAATATTTTACTACGCTTTTCTTCAATAGTCTAGACAGAGCTAACTAAAGACTTGGATAAACTTGATTTCAGAGCCTTTATACAAGGACTAAATATAGTGAGAAATCATTTTTTGATAAGGTTAACCCTTTGTCCTGAGCCTAGAGGGAATTGTATGTGTGTCTGTGTGTACACAAGCACTTATTGATAAGTAATTAAAACTGTGATCAGTGATGTCAGGTGGATGGCTGTATCTTGTTACAAGCTACTGTAACTGTAGTAGCTGTTAAGCGAAGTCTGCCACTTTCCCTCAGTTCTCAATGGCCTTCTTATCACTTTACATTAACATGTTGTATCTTGAAGTCTTGAAAGCTTTAAGATTGAATTAGATTAAATGCACATCTGCAGCTGAGGTCTCTATGTTGTTATCCAGGCCAGGTTGCTTTCAACCTTGAGGATTTAAATGTTCTTGTGTCTGACTGGGCTTTAAGCAGTTTATCTGCATTCACACTATTTGTCAATGTATTTAGATGTATCCTCAGCTGTATGCGGAGGTGATTTATATGATCCAGTCTTCATCGTCAGTTTTTTCACCTGAATTTTTCCTATTTAATCTGAATATGATCAGCCATGTTGCTTCTTATTGCTGAGAAATGAGCAGGACTGAGTCATTTATCAGTAGTTTTCATTGACACTATGTCGACTGAGTGGCTAACCAGGGGTTAGCTAAGTTAATTAGTTAATGGTCATGTCTGATGTCAGTCAGTAATCAGTGAGAAATACTACAATCCATTGTGTCCAAACGTAAGGTGGAAAATGGCAAAACATTTAATGACATTTAACGTTTTGGTTTCTATGGTTACAGGTGATCCTGACGGTTTACCTCAATGACACCCAACAGATGCTAACTGAAGTCCCAGTTACTCCGGCAACCAGAGTAGTCGACGTGGTTGAATACTGCAAAGAGGCCGGCGAGGGGGAATGTCATTTAGCTGAAGTATGGAATGGACACGGTGAGTCCATCTGTTGATCCATCAATGCTGAATAAAAAATACTGACTGATACTGCTGAACCACTTGTAAAGACAACATCTCAACTTCATAAAAGCCATAAAGTTGATTTGGTGAACATATTAGCAAGTGGTTGCTAGTTTACACTTTAACTAGACAAGTAGAAATCGTGTCTAGTAAAAGTCTAGTAATGACTCTCCTTTTAGCCCTGGTATGGTGTCAGTGTCTTTTCATTTCCACTGAAAATAGTTGCCTTCTTCTTCAAGGCAGGTTGATGAGAATGTGAGAGTAAACCTGAACGGTAAAGTTATGTGTTGTAAATCCAAAACAATGAGATGCTAAAACACTCCATAGATCTGAGGGAAACTGAAGGGTCATGTGATGATTCTCTGTGTGTTTGTCACTACGAGCAACCCCTTTCACGTTACATATAATCATTTAAATGGATATCTTAAAAAACAACCCAGGAATATGAAACAAGGTAAAGAAAAAAATCATCAGCAAGAGGCCAATACAAAAGGTGTCCATTTATGCAGATGACACACTGATTAAATGAAATTAAATAAGTTGAAATTGAAGCTCAGATTCCCCTTGTTGCAGCAGTTTTCTGTGTGACTTGAGCTCATCTGAAGCTTCAACAAAGCATATCAGTCTGTCTTCACAGCCAATAACCCACCATCAGAAAAATCAGACTTACTAAACACTAATGTGGTGTTTAATACAAACAGAAAGGAGGCAGAAAATTGATTTTTGTAATCTGTTGACCATTGATGTGGAGCATAAACCCATCAAAAACTCAGCTATTTGTAGTCTTTTCATTTCTCATTTCTCTTCTTTTCATTTTCTTTTTGTTGCACCCAGACGTGTATCTTTATACACACATGACCACACATAACTCACAAGTGTCCAGTACTGATATGATTACTATTGACAGACTGTCTCTTGAGTCTTTTTACATGATTATAATCTGGCATTATGTGACAGGATAATCACAGTGGGACTCTGGCCTAGATCATTTGTTTTGATGCTAATTATAAACAAAGTCAGACCTATATCACTGCTACAGCCTGTGAAATCAATAGAGTGCTAGAGCAGGTTCTGTGGGTTTGGACAACGTCTGGTTGCACAGCATGAGTTTGTAATGACTGACCCATCAGCAGGACAGTGGGACTGAAGAAATCAATGAAGTGAAAAGGGGAAGAATCACAAAGATATAAGATTATAACCATCAAAAGGAATAGAATTCAGAGATCATTACATAAAAGCATACTCAGCATGATGACATCTAAGAAGTGTTTACTAGATAACAGCGTTTCAGAAAAGAAATGGAAAGAATGGAAGAAAATGTGCTGTTAAATAGAACTTCATTATAATGTATGTAATAGTAACTGAATGTAAATAATGATCTTCTTTATGAATGATCTCTTCCTGGTTTGTCTGGATAAATAACGATAAGGTGCAGTCTACAAGAGCTCAGCTAACGTTTTATCACCTTCTGTCTCTCCTCAGAACGAGTTCTCCCTCAGGAGTTGTTATTGTTGGATCTCCTTCAGCAGTGGGGGGCCAGAAGGCCTGAGGTCAGCTTCTACCTCAGACACTGCCCCTCCTGGGCACAAGGTACAGCACAACAAACACACATACACTACATGTTGAGCACACCCAAACTTCTTATATGAGTCTAGTTGCTGGCCGTCAAGAACCTTCAAACAGGTTTCATTTTTTTCCAGTATTGCGTAACACTCACTCATGTGTGGAAAACACACAAACACGGAGATGGTGGTGTGTGTGAGGTTTAGAGGTGAGGTCAGGGGCTCGGTCAGTAATTAGCAAGATAAGATGATTAGAGTTACGTAACATGGACGGGGCGAACCTGAAGGGGAGGGGGACACAGACAAGGACAGGAAGATGTTTGAGAGATGTCAGATGATATTCTGCCAAAATAGCTGTTTGAACTGCTCGGTGTTTGTGAAATCAGATCACAGCTGATTCAGTATTTAACACTGATGCTAAATGACTTTCTTTTCCCTGAACTTAAACTTGATCAGCAAAAAGGAAGTGAATGAATGGTTGTGTAATTGTGCGTGTTAGCAGGGCTGCTACTGGAACACTGGTGTGTTTTTGTGTGTGTGTCTGCCCCCCACAGGGAGAGGACAACCTCACCACCTGCTGGTGTATTCCCCTTTTACCCGCTCATTCATTAAAAACATAATCATCATTCATTAGAATCTCATTATTATCATATGCTTGTGAACTGTGAAGTGTATTCTGAATAATGAATTAAATGCTTATTAGTCAGGTTTTTTCAACTTGGCTGAGTCACCCAGCCCATTAAGGTTTTCCCATGTGTGTGTTTTGTTTATTACAGTATCAGGTTATAAAAATTCATCAATACTATATTTATACTACACCTGTTCTCATTCCTCTAAAATATTCTGTCAGCCATGAACAGGTTTTAGCCCAATTTTCTGTCCCCTGTCATTTCCCATCCCCTGCAGCTCTGTAATAGGTTTAGGAGCAGCAGGGTAAGATCAAGAGTAAGATAAAAAAGAGCAGCAGTTCATTTGGCTGCCTGCTGTGAGGAGATGAGCCCGTTTCCAGCACCAGCATGTAACCCAGATGTGGTTTCGATGTAATTGATTGCCATACAGCGTCCACATGCAAATTGATGAGGGATGTCTGGCTGGTTGATGCCCCCCTCCTGCGGCAGCCAAACTGTCCCTTCAGTTTTGCTGCCAGCTTGTGTTTGGCTCTTCACCTAATATCATAAAACAGCTTCTTAAACTAGCCAAGTGCTCCGTGAGGACCGGAGCAACACATTACCCTAATGTATTACCTCATCCCAGGCTAATTTAACATCATCTGCCCTCTGTGCCTTATTTGAAGGTGCCTGTGGTGAGTTTGCACCTCCCACACAAGGACACCAGATCATCAAATAATCAGCCATGTAGTGGATGGAACAGAGATGATTAACTTGTCATAAGTGAATCTAAGCTCATCACAACTAATAATAATGTTTCCATAAATGACTCTTGATTATTAACATACTACTTTAGCTGTACCAGAGTCAATTGAATGTAAGTACTGTTTTAAGTACTGTGTTGATTGTATGATACAATTTTAACTGCTCCAGTGAATGTAAAGTACATCTCTAAGTGCTCTATTGACTGGAGGTGAATAGTGGAGCTGCCTGGGATTAGCCCTGATTGAACCTGTCTGGTCTTAGTAGCATTAAAACGAATGATGCTATTTATAGATTACACATTCAGAGAAAGATAGAGCTACATATAGATTAGAGAAAAGAAGGAATTCCGCTTTTTGTATTTGTACTCAAAGTTGATCTTATTCAATGACATTTCTGTCTCACCCAAAAAAGCAAATAAATACATTTTCTGTTGGATGTTTTAGATTTTATAAACAAACCAGCATGCACACAGCCTGCAGAATCAATATTACTGTAATGCAACACCTTGTCCTCTGTATTTCAGTGTTGTTACACCAGGCAAGTTGCCAACAACATCCTCTATGTCCTTAGTAGTAGGAGTAAGAAAGACTGAATTTAAACAAGGACAGTGCTAACAAGGACACAAACATAATCATTTTCATTTTCAACACTAGAATACATTGCAGAGTACTGAAACTAGACTTCATGACTGACATGAAAAATATCCAAAAATGTACATACATAAAAGATGAAGATGAAGACATTTGCAATACATTAGAAATTTTGATGGAATTGTGCATTTATGTGCAGTGTAATGGAAAGGAAAGGTGATTTTTACACCCTAAGGCCGATGTCGCCTGTCCATTTATCTTTGTGATAAGGCACACACACGGTTGAATGGTTAATTAAGGCCAAGGCCCTTTCTCTCTCTCTCTGTCACTCCCTCCCCCTCTGTCCGTCACACAAGACTCAACTCACCCAGGTCCATTTTAATGTGTTATTTCAGTATCTCTGTTCAGATTTCTTTTCATTGTTCATTTATATGCAGGAAGTCAGCAGCCTTTGGAGCAGAGCTGGACCTCGGAAGCAACAGAGAACACTAATGACAGGGTAGGTGGACACACACACGCACACACACACAGGAGCTGGCCTGGGCTGAAGGTGCAGGACGTGCTGTGTTGTGCATCTCCAATTAGCTAAACCTCAGCGCCCAGGACCTATTGTGCATTGTGCATATAAAGAGCTTCAGTTTGTCTCCAGCACAAGGCCTTTACTTGAAAAGACATTGCAGATTCCACTCAACCATAGTAAATACAGTCCCCTAACAGTTACAGTATCTATTGTGTATATGCTAAAATACATATAGAAATGTGCAAAATGTGCAGTTTTGGGACCAGAGAAAGGACACTCAAGCTGCTTTTGCAAATGTAATGTGATCCCAAACCTGTCTAGACATTACCCAGAGGAGCTGTATGCGAGAACGCAAGTGTCTGAATTAGTTGGACCAGACATTAAAAAGATGCCACCGTGCCAGCTATCTAGTACAAAGACCATCTGCTTTACGATTGAGCTGATGTGTGAATACAGCAGATCATTGTCCAGAGGATTTATAATGTGCGACTGGGTGCGTTGATGATGTTTCTATCATGCCTCCTGTGCACTGTATGCGGGCACCACCTCTCACCTAAGCCAAACAGAGTATTTTGAGTAGGTGAGAATGTGTCTGACACAGATAATCTCCTGTTGTGTGCTACATGTGTGAAAGGGCAGCTCTGGACAATGTCTGGAGTGTTAGGTTATCTGAGGTTAATATGAGAAAAGATTTTTTGTATTAATTCATCCCTTTGTTTAAACCTTGAGATGTGTTAACTAGTAGAACCTGATACTCTAGCTACACAAGCACACATAAAGCTGCACGTTCTTTAATATATTTGTAAACTGCTGATTGTGATTGAGACTCCCAAAGTAAAAGTATTACAGGTTTAAAGACTTCTCAGCAAAGAGCCAGTAGAAGTCCAAGCCAATGAACCATGTTTATTTAATTATATTTTCTTTGTGAATACAAATGAAACATTAAAGATGTTTTAGTTTGTGGGAATTTTCTCATATGTACAATGCTTGTACACATTTGTGTGTATGTATTTGTCTGTGTGTGTGTGTGTAGCCTGACGGATTAGCCCACGGATTAGTGACAGTGATGATTATAGTTCTCTACCAGCAAGAAACCATGTGAACACACACGCACGCACATACACATCCCTGTACAAGTATCTTGGGGTCCCATCATTTACATAATGCATTCCTTACCCCCTTACCCTAACCTTAATCAAAATAAACTGAATGCCTGACCCTAACTAAACCAAACTGTACCTGTAACCCTAAAACCAAATATTATTTTTCAAGTAAAACAAGCCCATGCTTTCTCTCTCTCTCTCTCTCTCTCTCACACACACACACTGCATACTCAGCTCATACAGTGTAATTATTGTATACATGTTGACAGACAGAGAGAAAAACAGAGAAAATTGGAAGCTTTTTATCAATAACATGACTAATTACCGTTAGCTTACTGTTTTGTTTTGCTAGCTTACGCTTTATCCTGTTATCTTCCCCTCAAAATAACAAGTCATATAGTAAAAAGAGCAGCTGACCTCATGTTAGCAGCTTAACTAACTGCTATTTTCAACCATGTTAGCTATTGTATTAAACCCAGGCTAGACATCGGCTTTGTACATGTTGGTTAGGCCTCGGTTAGCCAGTCACCAACCCTGTTTGTATACGTGTATCTGTGTTGGTCAGTCTGCTGGTTAGTCAGCTGGTGTGTATGGGTGTGTGTGTGTGCATGTGTTGGTCAGTCAGTGAAGGTAGGATTAGCTTGGTCCCATGACATAACCGGGCTAAGAGGATTGTTAGATAGCCAAACAGCTCCTCCTCCTCCCTCTTCTCCTCTTCCTCTCACCTCGCTCACTCCTTCACAGTCGTCTTGAAGTCTCTGTCCTTCTTTTGTCCACTACCTTTTACATTTGGTTTAAAGCAACAACAAAGAGGTTGAGGCAAGACAGAAGAGCGGGGGTGAGTTCTGAAAATGTGTTTCTTTTTCCCTTATGTGTGTGTGTGTGTATGTGTGTGTGTGTGTATGCATCTGTATTTGTGTGAAGTTGCCTGTGTGTGTGTGTGTGTGTCAAGCTCAACAAAGTATGTATGTGTTTGCTTTACACTTTCTACCCACCTTACACTTTCTTGCCATCTTCACACATCAGCTCTTCATACATAATAGAACAATTGAAAATGTGAAAATAGGAACAAATGTAAAGGTGACTTTGAGATGTAAGTGTGTGTATTACTTTCTTGTCTCCTTAAACTTCTGAAGAATATTCACACACACACACACGAACACACGCACACACTGGCTTATTTGTCTATGTGTCAATGTGGGACTTTTGGCCTTGTGTTTCTGCATGTTTGTCACAAAATCAGGGCGAACTGAGTGTGGTTATTGTGTGGTTTACATCTTGTGAAAACTGGATGCAGGCAGGGTGTGGCTTCTTTTGGCCATGTGTGTTTGGGCTTGACATTGTTATTTTGTCTGTGTGTGTGTGTCAGCCTTACTTTGGGATGTGGATGCATGACTCTGAGGGTGTGACTCCTGGCTCTATATAATCATATCCAAAAGCTCACTCACACACACAAACACACACCATGCTGTTTCTTCCCACAGATTGACGTAAAGATGATAGCGTCGACAGATGTCTCTGTGCATGAGGGAGACAGAGAATTAGATTTATAACTTTAGTGTAGAGCAGTTTTAGATTAGTTATTCACCACTCATATCAATAATAATGCCATTACTCATTACAGTAAGTCTTGTCTTTCATTAATAATTGAATAAAGGACTAAAAGTTAAGGAGAGGTAAGTCTTCCCTCCTGGCTTAAATGGAAAACCACACTGTGTTGATGTCATTCTTTTACTCAGAAAAGTAGCAGGGATCATTTCACTTTTTTGGCCATGCTATGGTAATAGTATTACTGACATTTTACACAGGCATTCATAGTCCCTAGAGGATGAGTCATTATGGATTTGATGACAATTCATTAACACCATCTTTGGGTAAAAATAAAAATTTGTCTCACTGGCAGGGCTTTCAAGATATGTCATTTGAGATGTGTGCGCACGTAGGGTGTAGAGAATGAACGACAACCTTTAAATTATAAAGTAATGACCAATGTACAGTTTCCCAAGATGGAAGTGTCTCTGTTTGTTCAGAGTGAACACAAAAAATGTTGCTATTTTCCATACTTTGAATATCACACGTCAAATAATTAAATCATCATTCATTAATTTATTTATTATCTATACCGCTTGTCCGTAAGGGTTGCAGGGTGACTAGAGCCAATCCCAGCTGACATTGGGCAAGAGGCGGGTTACACCCTGAACAGATTGCCAGTACATATTTTATCCCTGCTATTATTTGAAATAAATATATGGTATGAAAGACATGTTCATATTGTTATGGTGTATTTCTCCATTTTTATTTCTCAATACAGAAATGTTTGTATTGTTTGTTTTTCCCCATGAGTTAACAAGCCTTGTAGTTGAAAGGTTTACAGCCTATGTTGTGACTGTGTTTGCATATACATATAAAGCTGACACAAAAAATATTGCTATTTTCTACATTTTGAATATCAAACTTGTCAAATAATTCAATTCAGTTTACTTTTATTTTTTTTGCTTCAACAAGATAGGCAATTTAGATCACAAATTAACCTAACTGCATGTCTTTGGACTGTGGGAGGAAGCCAGAGAACCTGGAGGGAACCCACGCAGGCACAGGGAGAACATGCAAACTCCACATGAGTAGTCCCTGATCGACCCTGAACCTTTCTTGCTGTGAGGTGTGACAGTGGTAATTGTGCCGCCTACTTTCAATTCAATCTATTTTTATCTTCTTTTTAAGGATTGTTGAAGATGGAAGGAGACTGAGAGAGAGGAACAGGTAGAGCAAAGAGTCATGTTGGTGCCACTCTGAATTAGTTTCTCGCGGCCAGGAGATTGATCTTGGCTGACGAAACGCGAAGAACTGGCGATGACTGGCTACTGCAGTGCTGTGTCTCTAACTTTGCTCAGTCATTCTATAAGTCTGGGTTTCAGTTGTTCTGTCGGTAAAGATGGAAACCACCGCCCTCATTCTATCAAAGAACCTATGGTCCTTCTCGAAATACACCGGGCGGGTCCATCTGGGCTTGTGTTGACATCATCAGCATCAGGAGTGTTATGGCAGCTGCAGCTCCGTTGTCTGAAGAAATGGAGGCTGCAGCTCCATCGGTTGGGCCAACATTAGCTGAAGTGTTACTGGCAATTGGGAAACAACCAGTGTTTGGATTGTCATCATTGGAAGCAGCATTGCCTGACTTTTCTTCAGTGGGAGTAGCAGTGTCCCTGACTCCATCATTTAAGTCAGTTGCTGCGGAAGGTCCGGTTGAACTGTGTATGTCCATGCGAGAATGCTGGTTACTGGATATCTCAGGGGTGATGACTGCTTTATTCTCTGAGCCAGTGAGGACTGAATTGTTGACACTGACATTTGAACTGACTGTGCTTTGATTGTGACGGTCAGTCGATATGTCTGCATCATAGTCTTCAGTCGCTGGCTCTATATCATCAACACCAAAGCTTGGGAGAGACAAGTCTTCACTGATGGCGGTCTCTATATCATCTCCTCCACTGAGTATTGTAAGAGATGAGTCTGCATCATAGTCTTCAGAAGTGGGTGGCTCTATAGCATCTTCTCTACTGAGGATTGTAAGAGATGAGTCTGCATCATATTCTTGAGTTGTGGCTGGCTCTATATCAATCTCAGCACAAAGCTTGGGAGAGATGAGTCTTCACTGGTGGCTGGTTCTATATCATCATCACTACTGCAGATTGCAAAGGATGAGTCTGCATTACTGTCTTCAGTTGTGGCTGGCTCTAAATCATCTTCACTACAGAAGCTTGGAAAGGATGAATCTTCACTGGTTGCTGGTTCTGTGTCATCTCTGCTACTGAAGCTGGAGAAGGATGAGTTTTCACTGATGGCTGGTTCTATATAGTTTTTGCCACTGAAGCTCGAGAGGAATGAGTATTCATAATAGATATATTCTTCACTGGCAGCTGACTCAGTATTGTCTTTGTAATGTGGATTGAATGAATCATTAGATCCATCCATATCTTCCAGGGGGGAAACAGACATCAGTTTAACAGCAGTGTCTACATAGGAGCTGGTTTTATTTCTCAGGTGAGCCATCGTCACAAATCTATGTTTAAGGGCTTCCTGGGGACTAATCCTCTGTCCAGCATCCACATGCAGACACTGTTCCAGGAGGCTTAAAAATGCCATCCTATCCTCATATTCAACGGGGTCCTGTTTTGGTGGGCATCTCTGCACTGCATCTTTTAAATTTCGAGCCATGTCAAAAAACCTCTGAGAAACCTTTGGCCTGACTCCACCACTGCATTTCGAAGCAGGCCTCAGTCTCCATCCAGAATTCTTCCGGGTGAAAAACTTCCATGTGTTTTGTCCTGCAGTCAGTTGATGGTTCTCAGGCTGGCCTAGCATGTCCAGAATGGCCTTCACCCAATGATAGTCACAATTTGAGGGGAAGAGGTGAAGACCAAAATAGAAAAACCCCATCATGCAGCCCACTCCCCACATGTCAACAGCTTCTGTTAGGGGCAGTCCGAAGTATACCTCCGGAGACCTGTAGGCACGTGCCTGCATAACCATGCCCACTTCTGCTTGATGGGCTGGAATGGCTAGACCAAAATCGATAAGTTTGATTTTGAAAGGTTGGTCTCTATGATTTACAAGCATTACGTTGTCTGGTTTTAGGTCGGTATACATTATGCCCATATCCTTGAGGGCATTCAAGGCGACCAGCAGCTGGTGGGTAATGGCCCGAATCACTTAACGTGCTCAGTGACGCCATTTTTCTTTCCTTCATCAAGTCCCACAGATTCTTGTCCAGCATTTCAAATACTAGACAGGAAGCACCACAGAACTGGAAATTGTCAATGAATTTTACGATGTTGTTCTTGTCAGAGTTTTAGAGCTCTGAGTTGTTTTAACATTTCAACTTCATGTTGAATACTCTTGTTATTACTCTTTTGAATTTTATGGCCACCATTTCTTCAGTTTGTAAATTGAAACACTTGGCCACCCGCCAAAACATCCCTCTCCATTAAATTCCAATAATAAATAGCGAGCTGTGTCACTATGAAGTACGCCACTTCTGAAATTGTACCACTTTCTCCTCACTTGAAGTTGCATTGGACGACATTTTTCTGAAAAATGTTTCCAAATACTTTTGTAACGTTGTGTCTTCTTCTACTTCTCCTCTTAACTCTAAAAATGTAACTGGAAAGTTTCTGAGAGTGTCTGCCCTATAAAGGTTCTGACATCATCACTGATGATGTCATACATCATGAAGATGAAAGGCAAAACAGTTTTAGATTTTACATTTGAAAAAAAACAAAAATAAAATGATGATGTCACATCACAGCATATGAAGATCATCTTTTCATAGCTTACTGTGATGCCTAATCTTTACCAACAAAGTAAAATGTATAATCAAAATCTGTTCATGTTGACGAGCAATTTGTTTTAAAATTAAAAGGTTTTGCGAGTGTTTTTCCTCAGCTTCCTGAAATACATGGGTCTGACTAATAACTGGAACACAATCAGTCACATCAGTGACCTTATGTAATGGAACCGAGTTTACCACTACTGCAAACAATCATACCCTTAGTAAAGACCTAGCAACAGAATTTGATTGGAATCTGATTTTCTAGTCCCAGATGAGTGAATTTGAGCGTTATCGCTTATATTTATTTCGAACATTCTGTTCAACATCAGCTATACTTTGTTTTTAGAAAATATTAGAATATTGACGCTAGCTGACAACCATGGCAAACATGTTAGCATTTTTGCCCAAAGTACTTTGCACCATGTTGCTTTCACAAAGTGTCAGCAGTATGGTACAGGAACAGGGAAAAACAGCCTTTACTCTGACATGGGAATGTTTTCAGTATTCCCAGTGGTTAGCCCTAAATAACTGTTTTTTGAGGCACGTGATTTGTAGTGCAGTTTGTAATCAAGTAAAAACCAGATTCAAACAAATTTTGTGTACTTCTATAAAATGATGAATTAGTGTTAATATGATTGGATTTTGATGCAACAGCCATTACAGGTATTTTGGCCAACAGTTTGTTGATATGTCTAAAGTTCTTTTGACCAATGTAGATATTGTCATTGTCAGAAATTCCTAATATTTCCAACTTGAAATTACATGGAGGCTGACATGAAAGGGTTTTTTAATGATATGACATGAACACTCAGCACACCTCACAGAGGTGGTGAGCCCTTGCATTATTTTATGATTCTATCTAAACTGGCTTTACTTTAAACAGAAAGCCCCTAATTGGAATTAGTAGCAGGTAGTGTTTGACAAGTGTTCATGTTTACTGTGTAATATAGAAGAATTTGACATAGCACTGTGGCAATATCAGCTGCCAGCAAAAGAAATATATAACCGCTAGATAAATATAACTGCTGAATCGCCATATTTTGCAGATAGCGCCTCTCCCCCATCACAGCCCTACAAACCTCGCCTAAACCCTGAACGCACCACACGGGACTGTCATACACTTTGAGTTAACACATGCACGCACACGCATGATTCACTTTGCTGATCCAACTGCACGTAATTCAATCCCATCCAGCTGTGTGTGTGAGAGCACTGCTGAGGATACATAGTTAGGTGTCTGTGTGTGTGTTTGTGTGTTTGACAAAACACACATGTCAGGGGTTGTGTTGATGTAGATTAAGATGAATATTTATTGTATGTCATCACAGGAAATGCCTCAGTAGGTTATACAACAGCTAGTCTAGGACGCCGCAGACTTGAATTGTTAGATGTGACCCAGTGAGAGTTTTTAAAGGTTTGGCTGCTATAAACAACGCTTAGAGCATGCTGGTATTAAATGTGCATTTAACATTTTCTGTGAAGGTTGCCAATGACATGACCACTGGGTGGTATTGTATTTTAGACCTTTGATTACAAGTGGAGTGTTGCCTAAAATCCAGCTGGCCATCCTGTTTTTATTCTGAATTTGGTTTAGTGTTCATTGTTTGCTCAAAGACACAGTCAGGACACATGTTTTGAGAGCGGACAAGCTGTCTGCAGTGGAGTCTCAAAGATGTGACCCTCAGTTACAGGATGATTCTGTAACCAGCAGGCCACCCTGCTGTTTGAATGTTAGTCACTGGAGTGGTTCTGATAACAGAGTTTTCTCCCCTTTGCTCCAGCTGGGGCTGCAGGAATGTCTGAGGCTGTTATTATTGTAGATTAGGAGGAATATTTTTACTGGAGGCGACAGCAGATGGGAACGGGATGGGTTTCATTGTTAGAGGACCTATGATCAGAACAACGTGGTGTGTGTGTGTGTGTATGTGTATGTGTGCCTTGTAATGCAGCGCATAACTCTGAGAGAGCATACACACTGTTGGGAAACGACACACTGGAGAAGGTCAACATTCCCATGTGCTTCAGGATTATACGCGATCAGGAACATACGTAAAACTGCAGCAAAGACCAGTGGAGAGAATTTATTGACACCAGCACAGTGGAATTCTTGAAATCAGGCTTCACCAGAAGTACATGTCCCATTATTAGTACTGTTCAGGGTCATTCTGAGAATTCTCACAGTGAAACATTTCCCAATAATTTCCGAATAAATGGCACCTGTACTGCTTGGAGGATATGGTGGGAAACAATGTATGAACAGAGTTTCTGTGTAACATGGTCTGTTCATGCCATTAGTGACAGCATTGAGGATTTCCAATTGTCGAGGGCAGCATCACCTGGGATGCCAGATTTGATTGACACCAAATTGTCCAATCAGAGCCTTGAACCTACTGTGAAGCTGCGCTCTTTCAGCATTGCCACAGCAAAAATAAATAAATAAATAAAAGTAATAGTAAAGATACAAAAGTAATAATTGTCGATTTCAAGGAGCCTTTAAATTTAAACTAGGAGTTTCTAATATATACAAATCATAGGTCTGTGCCATGGTTCACAGTAGTTACAACCATGGGTTAACAACTTGGAGATTACAACATGCACAAACAAAACTTGAGAATAACCAAACCACAAATAACTTGTGAAACACAGTAACAGATTTTCTAAGAGGTGGCAGCAGAGATGTGAATGGATCATTAATGGCTTCTTACATAATACCTTATTGACATGGTACATTGAAATTGGTTCCTAAACAGTTTCTATACTATGTCACTTTACGGAAAGAATTTTTGTTTACACAGCCAGAATTATCGATTATCAGAATTTGAATTATTGGTCATGTGAAATGGGGTTATATAAATTATTGTAACACTAGTCTTCTGTTTGGGCTACATAGTTTAGTCAAACCTCTCTTAGATGTTGTTACACAACAGAAAATTTCTTCATACAAATGTGAACAGATGGAAGCTTTTATGAGGCCTTTTCACTTTGGAACATCATTTAAAAAAAACTTGAGCAGTAATGAACTGAAATGACATTTGGTTTTGGCAGTCATCAGTTCTCTATTTCATGCCTCTAGTGCTCTGTCAGTCTCTTCCTTCTTGCCTCTTCAGCTTCTAAAGTTGTGGCAATGGACACAGCAACAGTGTCTCTTGTCAACTTATACTAATTGGAGGGCAGAAAGGGCTGATTCATTGGAATGTAGCTAAAACTTTTATAAGGGGAAACCACCCAATGGGTTCAAGAAATAGCTCCAATGATTGCAAGCGGCCCAGGTGCTGCTTTTACCCACCCAGTCAAATAAAAGTAGTTTTGATGGGCTGAAAACCACCCAGTATGGCAACACTGAGCAACACTCAGTACCAGTACATACACTTATATCACACTTTATATCAGCCTCCCAATCAGAGGAAAGTGAATGTTGGCCTGAAATCAGTTTAGCTAAGGAATGTTTTTGTTTTGTTGGTTCAAATGGTTCAGGTCCAGATTGTTATCCATCTGATCAGTGATCAGAGGACCATTTACAGCTTTGAAGGCGAACTTCAAATGAGCCTGTGAGCCAAAAAAAAGTAACTTAACATTAATCATTGGGGTGAATGAATAGCTTTCCAAACAGGACTGCAACACATCAAGACATTGCACAAAATCACACTTCACCGCACACATGTCACTCAGTCAACATGGAGCCAGTGATATGGAGGAGTACAAGGATGTTAATGATTAATGATGTTAATGTACAATCATTTAGGTACCTCATTACAATTGCCATGGTTTCCCAAATTTGAATCTTTTTCTTTGAAGCGCCATGACTCTCCCAAAATTAATTAAAGCCTGTGAATAGTTTGAGTGAATTTAATGTCCTTCTAGTGAAGTCAGGGTATGGGCCTGAAAAGAGTCCAATTCCTGAAGGAAAGTTGAGTAGTTCAAATATATCAGTTTCAGCCTTTTTAACAACTGCTGAATATTAATGAAAATGTTGTCAGTTTGTAATACGGCCATTGATAATAATAAGTTATATTTAATTATGAAAACATAATGAATCGCTGTTAAATAGTCCCACACTTAATGTTGTCAGTGTGTCAACTCACACCCACAGATGCCTGCACTCAAACAACAGCAGTACTGGCAAAAATTCCAGCCTGATGTGTGTGTGTGTGTGTATCTTCCCGAGTGAGACAGATGTGTCTGTTTCACAGAGTGAAAGAGAAAAATGTATGACGAGCAGTTAAGCCTCACATGTCACTGTGTGTGTTGCAGAGAGCGAGACAGCGAAAGAGAGAAGGGAGAAATGTGACGAGCAGGAGTCAGTTGTTACTTGAAGCGCAGGTCTGTTTTTGCACATACGGTCGTGTGTGCACCAGCGCCTGGCGGGAATGTGCCATGAGATTGCTGGGTATCGCCCACTGGCCGTTAATCTGCCAGCATCATCTTTTTATCATCATCATCATCACCCCTGTAGTACATCTGGAGCTGGAGGCAGAGGTTGATTGAGAGTGAGCTAGTGCCCCATCAGGCTGTGGTGCAGTGATTTCTCTGAGAGAAAAGGGAGAGAGGGAGGTGGGTGGGGGGTTGGGGGTGGAGCAGGGGATGTCACAGCAAAAGCCAGCTGCAGAGGAATGACAAGGATTGAGAGAAAGGAGATGAAGGAATGGTGATATGTAAAGAGAGGGGGGGTCAAGAAAGATGCTAAAGAAGGAGAGGAGAAGGTGAAGGAAGATAAAGAAAGAGATAATTAAAATGTTGGAGAAACAGATCATTAGAGGTGTTAGAAGGGACTGGTGAAGGTGTGGAAAAGAGGATGATATAGAAAGATGGGAAGACAGAGAAAAAGAGGAAGCTAGTCTTTTGTGAAAAGAGACAGACCTAATGACTTTCCCTCTGTCTTATTGCACCAGTTTATAGGTTCACATGTTTGTAGTATTTGAATGCAGTGTCCCATTAGTGGGCTTTCCGCTCTGTTTACAGAACACACCACAATAACTGAGAGAGAGTCTGGATGAGAGAGAGAGAAAGAGGGGGAGGGAGAGATGGAGCGTGGGCAAGAGAGAGAAGGGAGAGCGAGGGGGAGAGAGTGTCGTAAATCACAGCACATCACCAGGCGGACCAGAGGGAAAGTTGTCATAAGGATCGCTCTTGCTCTCCCTCCTCCATTTCAGCTTTCCTCCCTCAAGCCTCTGGCAAACATTTCTTCCATCTGAAACCATTGAGGTTCGGGTCTGTGTCTCTGTGAGCGGCTGTGCGAGGATGGAGTGGAATGAGGTGGATTTGGTGCAGGAATTTACTGTTGAAGGACAATGCAGCAAAATTAAAGTCCGCTCCTGCAGGATCACATGGGACAGCCTGCAGGTAAATACAGCACAGCGGGAGCCTGATAGAAACTGCATGTTAATGTCAGCTGGGGGGTGGGGGTGTGACTCCGAGCAGCGCAGACTGCAGGATGCTGTGCAGCGTCTCAGCGGCGTGAGCAGCAGAATACATGACACCGCTGTTAAAGTGTCAGGTGAACTGTTAACTTTTCATTAGCTGTAGGATGCATGTCATCATTAGAAAGATGAGTGAGGTAGAAATTTCAGGATATAAACTTCACTTCCAGAAAAGCAAGGTATCACACTCTCTGTTTTAATTGACAAGTGATCCGGTGACAATCTCACAGATTAAGTCAGCAAGATATTGTACAGCGCAGATAGTGTTACCTACTGTTTGCTCGAGGAAACCTAATATCTTTTAAAATGTCAGCTTTTCCGATTTTTATTGTTGGTTGATGACCAAGCTTTTCCAGCTGCATGTAAAATGTAGTTCTGACAGCTCCAAGAATCAATGATTTGCTACTGATTGGAGTTAGAAGCTCAGATACAGTAGATAGTTGTATAAAACTCTGCTTACTCCTCTTTTAAACACTTCTTAACATGATGGACAAAATGCATATTATCATGTCATTTAGTCGTAGGCAGCACCAGTGTTGTTCTTGTGGGGACAGTTAGACTTAATAGAAATTAGATTTGAAAGTCAGTTTCAAGTATCATATAGTATGCCTACTAAAAATAATAATAATAGTTTTTTACTTTAAGGTAAAAAAAATTGTATTCAGCTCTCTGAAGTGATTGGGCGATAGGACCTAAGCTTAAGTACAAATACACAGCATTCTACTTTGGAAAACACAGTTCACATGTCAAAAAGCAAGTAACACAGACAGGGACTGTAGGGAATTCACACATAACGTTGCTGTTTTTCAGTGACACAATATTCCAACCAGCTCTGAAAAAAGCCACTCACTAGTTTGTGACGGTACTTTTTCAAGGCTGTGCGCCGGGCTACTTACTTCATCTGCTGGCCGTCTAACATTGCTAACAGCACTGCCAGGCGTGAGTAACACTGCACAAGTTACTATAGCCTGTGACCAGTGTGACAGCAAACTGCATAAAAGTATGCTTGAAGCAGCTATAATCAGTGTTTTATAATGACAATTTTCAAATGGCAATGTGTTTGTAGTGATGAACCTACAGAGCCAAATCTGCAGCTTGCCTCAGCTTCATAAAGACTTTCAGCTTATTGTTTTGGTTTTCCGGCCAACAACTTTATTGTCCTCATTCACTCTCACAACTCTCATAGTGTTATTGTTGGCAACAGGCAGCTGATTTCAGTTAAATGTGAGTGGCTATTGGACTTTCATTCGGTAGCCAGAAACATGACTCCAAAATCAGTGATAATGTTGCTCTATAACTACTGGATGTGTAAATTAGCAACTGTTTGCTAACAAGTCAGTGTTGTGTTCACACTGCATGTTCAAGTGTGTGACGTGAGCAAAATGAATTCACCCATGTGATTCCAGTGAACAGCAGCTTGCTCGTCTAAAATCAGACAAACATTTGTATGTCAAACATCTGGCGGACTCATGGTGGGGCTTCATGGGGCTAATCCTTGTTAGGCTGTGGCCTTATCTAACCCCGCCATACTGCCACCCATGCATTTAGTACATGTACAAGTAGAAACACCTCTGAATATAACACAGTTTAGCACAGCAGCACCATTAACTATGACCTCAGTGCTAAAACATATAATTGAATAAATACCCCAGTGCCAACAAAAACTGAGCATTAGAACGGCAGACTTTGTGACAGTACAGTTGTAGTGGATTAAAGATTGTTCAGGTGTACCTAATAAAGTGTAAGAGTGTAAGTTTTAGAAGTGAAGAAAATAGATAAAATAGATGCAGCAGATTTTAGAGAACACTGAAGATTGTCATTGCCTTATATGGTGATTGCTCCTGGAGTTTGTGTTGTACCAATCTGTCTATTACCACTACATCTCTATTAGCAATATTTCCACATGAGAACAGTGATGTTACACTGCCCGGTCTCCTTTAAGGTGATATCACTGGACCAGAGTGCATTGGCAGAAGATCAGTTTGTATCTGCAGATTCTTCATAATGCACATCAAAGTGAGGATCTGCAGAACCCCATAGATCAGCAGTTAGCTAATGATATGTGGCACCACTGACTGGAAAACCAATGTAATGTGCATAATGACATCGTCTAAAACATGATGTAGTCCGCATTATGCTGGAATAGTGTGCGTCTGCATAATGTCAGTGAGAATTTCTATAGGTTAGCCTGAAGGCAGTGATGCTGTCTGCTGCACAGTGTGGCTATCAGTGTCATTAATCACTGATACTGATATTTAGCATGGTGCTAATGCTGCCAGAGTTAGAGCTTCTACTCCCTGGGCTGTTAAATGGCCGGTGGGTTTAATTTGTTTTACTGATTTCATATCTGAGAATTGCCAAGACCCCAGAGCCCTGTTCAGGGTAATGGAGTTTTTCATCAGCTCCTCCCTGAGTCATGGCACTGAAGTCTTCACTGAGATATGTGAAGATTTATTTTGAACATTAAACAAAAATGACAGATTGAGGTTTCAGCACGGTAACATTTAACCATTTTAACCAGTTTCTCTCTTACGCCTGGCTGAGATGGAGTTTTGATTGAAATCTGTTTGATATTGTTCAAGTCCTTATTCTTAAATCCTAGATCCTTTAAATCATGCTCACTACAGTCTACTATATCTCCAGCTTCCATCAACTACTATCTCACAGCTATGCTCAGTACAGGCAGTTGAAGTAACTAATCAAGCTCAACTATATCAAGAGTTTATGTACAGGAAACAATAGTTCCCAATTAAAGGTGTTGATAGTGAAGTCTGTGGATTATTTAGAGTATCTGGCACATTAGTTGTGGATAAAGAAGTTTAGGGATTTTGTAAATATCATTTTCCAGTCCTTTGAGCATCACAGACCAAAGTCCATTTACCTTTGTCAGATTGGACATGTGGCAGAGGTCTCAAAATGTCTTTGATGGTTGTGTGTAATCCAGGTGAAATCTTAGAACCTTGATTAGTAATTCACATTAATTCACACTAGCGCATTTTCCGCAGGAAATGCATATTATCTAGTTTAATTAGGTATTCTCTTTCAGATCAAGATCTCTTTTGACTGATTAACACTTATAGCTATTAGTGTATCCTTTACACCACACACCATCCACTTTCACTGGCCTCCTCAAATTCTGAGTTTGCATAGAAGAAGCACCTCAAAATTGACCTTGACCCACTGCAATTAGAAATAACTACTTCTTCAAAGCTTAATAACTCTGGGGTTCCTCAGGGTTTCATATTAGGCTCCCTCCTCCCTCGTATTTTCTCACACTGGGCCACATAATGTGTAAACATCTGTGCACCCCCATTTATCTGCAACATTTACATATATAGAGATGCAAAAATGTTATAAAAATATATAACACATTACACTGTAATGCAATCCAATACAAAAACTACTGTTATTTGAACTACTGGTGTTATATTTCTGACTGTTTGGTTTGGCACTATTTGACAGCTAAACACTTGTTTTGAGGCAGTGAAAGTCTTTTTTTTTTCAGTAGAAGGAATATACTATATTGCAAACTGAATACTGTAGCAAGTGATGGACATTTTTCCTCCGCTATATTTTCATAAAAACAAAAAAAGTGTTATAATAACTCATATACTCACCAGGCAATTTTACTCTGGGTTATAAATCAGAGTTATTCTGGATTGAGACCCAAATGAACTGTAAGTCTCCTTGAGGTTCAGCAGTGTCATAATATCTTTTAATCCCAGGTGGAAAATAAATTTTCTCAGCCTTGGTCCCAGGACTCTTTAAGTAGACCTGGTCTAAAACCTGCTGTATAAGATAATGCTAATATTGTATTGCATTGTACTCCTCAGTGGCATTATAGCTTTATTATGATGCAGTGCAGAGCTGCACGGTGTTGAAAGTAGCTTGATCATATTTCCCTCTGGACAATGTATGAAAACTTTAGCATTGTCTGGCCTCGCTGAATCCTGGAAATGAATGTAACAGACCGGGATGCTGTTTGTGTGTGTGTATCCATGAGTGAACATACACAATAGCAGGATATGGCTGGGCTGAAGCCTTCCGCTGTTGTCTGCTAAAGGCATTTCTCCCCCCTCCACCACCACCACCATCCACCCGCCCACCCCACCCCCCCCAAAAAACGCACACACATGGACAAACGTTTCCTCATACAGCCATATAAATGTTTGTTCTGTACAACATCTACAAGCACAGCCACAAGGTGTCCTGGTTTGATAAAACACTCCTCTGACAGTAAAATGCAGGACAAACGATCAGTGTGATATGATTTTTTTTCCAGCTGATGTTGATGTCTGTGTCACAGCGCTGTAATGACCAGGGCAGATAGGATTCCGGCTATTTTCCCCGACCCAATACAATAATTCTGTCATTCCGCCAAGGCCACCAGCTGCTGGCCTAATAACATTTCTGTACCACACTGAAGGTGCACTATGACCTTAAGTGTGATGTGTGTGCAGCTGTGTGTCATCTTGTCAGTAACAGTCCTATAAGTTATGTGTAATGGAGAGACAGAGGGGGAAACACAGGCTTTTTTTCTGTGGACATGCTGTATTAATATATGCACCTTTTGTGTGTGTAGGTTCCCCGTGTGGAGCTGACCCTCTCTGAGCTCCAGGAAATGGCCACAAGACAACAGCAACAAATAGAGGCTCAGCAACAGATGCTGGTCGCCAAGGTAACTTGAATGGATTACCTGTCAGATAAGTGTAAGGTTATCTACATTAGAGTGTGCTTGGAAAGGTCAGCCAAGAGGCCACAGGAGGTAAGGCCTCGATGGAATGTATGTGTGTCTGTGTGTGTGCATATACGGATCATGGCTCATACATCTTCCTTGGAAACGGGACATGTGATCCAGGTCAGGGTTTAGGGACTGGATGGAAAGAACAACTCCATTCAATGCAGTAGACAACCATTCACCTCCAGGTTTTGTGTGAGAGAGAGACACAGATGATGGTCACTTGTCCCCCACTCCCACATCAGGAAGTGACCTTTGAGCTGACAGGAAGTGAGGTCATCGGGGGGAACCACAGCTGCTGGGAAGCTGAAGCAGAACTGTACTCCAGGAAAGAGTCAGAGGGGCGAGCCAAAAAAACACAACCTGATTCTTTTAATTTGTTAAAGTCCCTCTGTTCGTTTAATAAAGTGTCTACTAAGGCTAAAATATATACAAATGTTTTCAACAGGGAACTGGAATATTTTCAGCCACCAACTTTGATTCGACCAATTGTGGTTTTTCAAGGCCAACTGTGGCAACTTTATGCTGATATTCAGCATTTTTAAAAGCAGCAATTTCCCCACTGAGATGACAACCATTAAGTGTTTCCTTCCAGTGTGTAAGTATTGAAGTATTTCCCTCTCAGGGTGGAAAAGTCTCCAAGCCACCATGTAAAGGAAGTTTCCATTATCTGAGAAGTAGTATGATTCTTTTCTATGAAAAAAAATCCAAAACACAGCTACCGCCACCTTCCACATGCAGGTTTACTCCTGTGCTGTCCATGTGATGAAACAAGCTACTGTTATGTAATGTGTTATTAGTGTGTGAGTGTGTGAATGTGTGTGTGGTTCCAGTGAACGATTGGAGGCTTCTTGCCAACATTCCATTTCCCTCTTCCTCGGTGTGTGTGTGTGTGTGTGTTTGAGAGAGACACACAGGTCAGCTGTACTACGTGCCAGCGTACAGAGAGAGGTGTAAACTGCTTCAGTCAGCATCACACGACAGGCCCTGCTTTCCTTTCTCTCTCTCTCTCTCTATTCCTTCTCTGCAGGATATTTGTTTTATAATGTGTGTGGTGGTTGGATACAGAAATACATAAACATAAAAATCAGTAGCCACAGTATTTCCAAAATTATACATGATGTGGTGAAAGAGTGGCATAATTAAATATTGGGGCTCAATCAGAGTCAAAGTCATAAAGCATGACCTTTTAGGTGTATTAATGAGGGCTCACACTCGCACAGTACAATAATAAAAATGTATCATTGTATTGCTAATGGGGACCCTAAACATGGCTGCTTCAACAGGCTAAAATTTCCCCTGAGGAAATGAGTGATCGTGTGTGTCAGTTTCAATACACACTCTTCTCTCATCATTTATATTAAAGCCACTGCACAGCCACATGGGTGTTTTCAATTACTGGCTAATCAGACCTCCGGTCAGGTAGAAGGTGGGGGGAGCTATGATGGGAATCGCATGATGTCACCAAACTCTGTGAACAAATAACAGTGACAGAGGTACCGACAGTGCAACAAGTAAACAGGAGAGTGAGGGGAGCTGTCAATCAACCACAGTCTGTACCCACCTCACCAAAGTCCTGAGGAGAGGTCTGACACCGGAAGTGAAACCACCTGTGTGGGTGGACTGTGAATGTGCAGGGTCTTTAAGTAATGATCCATAAGTAATGAAAACCAATATATAGTATTTGTATGAAATATTATCACTTGATAAAAATTCCATTATCAATGCAATAACACTATATACTATTTCTCTTATGACAGCATCTTTATCAATCAGTATTAACACAATTCTAAATGACAGGTTGATGAATGTGAAACTGTTGACACACAATAAACTTAAGTGTGTGTTAGAATCAGAAGACAAACTGACAGTGCTGGGCTGACAACTTTGATTAATGACTCAAAACACTGCAAAACATTTTTTCACCAGATAGTGTGAGAGAGGAAACACATACAGATTGTTCTCTTCCTGACTTTTATGTTACATTTAAAGCCCCTGAAATACTTACAAACTCAGCTAAATCTGCATCAGCAGGCCTGTATGTATGGGTGTGGTTTAATCAGATTTGACTGATGGTGGCTTGCCAACAAAAGCAAACAACCCCACAATTGTCATCAGATTTTGATTCAGGTCTTGCTAAAATTTGATTGGATTATGGAATATATCATCATCGTCCTCTAGTAAGAGGAAAGAATAAAGGAAAAAAAAAGAAACAACAACCCACAAATACAGAAATCTGTCATGTGAATTATGTTCATGTAGGAACCAATGACTCATAGAAATAGGTTGAGAAAAGTGTTTCTCAGGACTCTCAAGTGAGAGGCACTATTTGTCATAGAGGAAGAGAGAAGAAGAAAGTGTAGAAGTGTTTGATGATGAATGTTTATAGCTGTTAGTCCAGCTAACTGGCATCATAACTGTGCCATCATGGCATCTGTGCAACTGAAATGTTGCTGGACGTGAATGAAAACCTCAAAATTCATCATGTCCTCATCTTCTTTTCCTGTAGGAGCAGAGGCTGAGGTATCTTCAGCAGGGGGGCAGATCTAACCAGGGTCAGACACAGGTGGGATCCATATGTCTGTCTGTCTTCTATAAATATTAAAGGAGAAGGTCACATTTTATCAAGTCTGTCCTAATACAACACATATTGCCCATATTTACCATCTGTAGAATCCATATGTGCCATCTGCTGAGTCATTGGGTATGGCATATTAAAACATACACTGTTTATTCAGCTGATATTTAGCCTGTGTTGTTTGTCTTCTCCTCTTGTTTAGTCTGAAGCTGAGAAGCTGCAGCGGCTGAAGGAACGAGTGGAGACCCAGGAGGCAAAGCTGAAGAAGATCCGAGCCATGAGAGGACAAGTCGACTACAGTAAACTGATCAACGGAAACCTCTGTAAGCCTAAACCCACTGAACACATAGTCATGATGACTATAGATTACAGGCACTACAATTTATGACTACATATTAAAAGGACTATGTACCATGAATTTAATCTGCTGAAACAGTCTTGCTGCTGCAACATGAGGGAATCCTGTGCAAAACAGTACTATAATGTGTATATATTTTAACCCCTCACCCGATATACCTAAAAATACCCTCCACTTAAAGTCAGGAGATAATATATTACAATTTGTAGTGTAGATCAATTATCTTTTATATTGCTGTAGATGCATTTACACTCAAAAACATAGAGACACACTCAAATGGGCTCACACAATAAATAAAGACAATAGCAGTGATCTCATTTCACCGTGAATGTGTCTTAATTTCTCTCCTGGTGTCTGTCTCCAGCTGCAGAGATCGACCATGTCAGCAGCCTGTTTCAGGAGAAGCAGGCGGAGCTGCAGTCTGCAGTGATCAGAGTCGACCAGGTAATGTCCAGGGTCGATTTAGGTTCAAAGTTTATTAAAACAGAAATTCAGAAACAAGCTAAATGTGACCAACAATGACTTGGTTTAAGTACAGTTTGAGTGATGTGAGTTGCGGTTAAGTTCTTTTTTACAAACTGTGCTTTCAGTTGACTCAACAGTTGGAGGATTTGAGGAGAGGGCGCCTTCAGTTACACTCAGTTGCACCAGCTCAGGGGGCACCCACTGGGTCCCATGGTGCTACCACTGGTCAGAAAGGATCACCCCTGTCTGGTCCGGCAGCCCTAGAGCTGAGGAAACTCTACCAGGAGCTGCAGGTAAACTATACTCTAGACTTAAGTTCTTTTAGTTAGGAATGGTTTTCACCAAATGGAGTATGTTTAGACTGTGTGACTCTGCTGTGTGTTTCAGGCCCGCAACCGTCATAATCTGGAGCAGAGCAGCAAGCTGGCCCAGAACAAAGAGCTGCTGAACAAGAGGAACGCCCAGGTGACAGTGATGGATCAACGCATTGGAGACCTGAGAGAACGACTGCATAAGAAGAGAGCAGAAGTACAAACTTCACTCTAATCAGGAATTTCTGTTCACATTGAACCAGCTAATAGAAATGCTTTTAACTTTTCCTGACAGCTTAAAATTAGCTTGACAGTAACTGTAACTGTCATTCTTTGTCTCTACTCCTCTAGTTAAGTCGTATGAATGGAGGAGGAGGAGGCCTGTCTCCCCCTCAGACCTCTTCCCACCCTGGTGGTGGGGTTTTGGGTCGAGTGGCGGCTGTCTGCCCCTACATCCAGGTTCCAGCTGAGGGGAGACAGGAGGCAGGGTACCCCCTGCCAGCTGATCCACCACCCAAACCCACCCCACTCAGCCACACCCGCTCCCTCTCAGGTAGGTCCATGATAGTTTGCAGACTTTGACTTCAGTTTTGTAGCTGCACTGTCTTATATCTCTGTCTGAGCTCTAACTTGCTGTCCTTCTATTTCTTTTTCCTGTCTGTTGGCTCCTGTTTTTTTTCCTTTCCCCTTCTCTGTTGTTGTTGTTATCTTACATGTTGATGTGTTAATGTTATTGGTAATTTTGTGATTATTGTTACTGTTATTATTGTCACTTGTTGATGTTGTGGTGGTGGTGGTTGCTGTTACCGTTTTTTTTGTGATGTCGTTATGATGTCATCGTGGTGACTTTGGTGTTGTGCATGTCGATGTTGTTTTGGTGGCTGTTACCGTGATTGTGGGTGTGGCCGTGCAGAGGAAGAGAGGAATGGCGTCAGGAACCCTCCCAGCCAATGGAAAGTGTCAGATTTAGACATCGTCCTGTCAGAGCCCACTGACACGTGGGAGGGACGTCGGTCCCCTCAGGGGGGCGACAGTAAAAACAGTGAGTCCCTGAAGGCGCTAGAACTTACTTACTAGTAGCTCCATTGATGATAGATTAGTAGCACCTGGTTCCTAACTCTCCTCACACTCCAAACCTGACAGACATGTTCTCAGATTGAGTCTTAGCCTAAAAAAATCGAAGGCTGCATTCAGACCATACGTGAACACACAGTGCAGTGTTCATGTCTGACTATACAGAACAGATGGTTAGGAGAGAGAACATAATTGAATCAGCAACAGAAAATGACCTCAGATTGTTAGGGTCATGTGTATAAGGACACAGACATGACATCTGATATCCAGCAGCTGCTGAGGGTTAGGAAGGCCAGCATAAGAAAATAAACTGAGGGCAAACCACAGTCTGGACTGAGACTCATATTCAATTATTCCTTTACATCCTCCTGCCCTAGTTTAAAAATGAAGTACAGTAAAAAGTTCTTCAGCTGCAGTTGCAAAGTTAGAATAATATAAAAATCTGCCTTAAGGTAACAAAATCACCACAAGTCAAGGTTTTTTGGGTGGTCACAGTGACTTCTTACTGTCAATACGGTTGCTAGGCAATTAGTGAGCTTTAGAGATTTTACCTTTGGACAGACAGCTAGCAGTTAGCATAAATAGCTAGCCAAAAAATATACTGCCAACCATCATCTGTAAGCTAAAAAGAATACTTAGCTTTAGGGTTGGTGATTGGAGGAATTTGTTACCCTCAGACAGAGCCCTGCTACCTGTTTCCCCCTGTTTCCAGTCTTCATGCTAAGCTAAGCTAACCGCCATGTGGTTGTAGCGTCATATTTAGCGTACAGACATGACAGTGGTTTTCTCATCTATTCTTGGCAAGAAAACAAATAAATGTTTCTTCCTAAATGTCCTAAAATGCCAAACTATTCTTTTGACATGGTACACCATTAAATCTACTCAGTATCCACATTCATACACACACATACATTCACTCACATTGCTTATAGTAATGTATCATTACACCCAGGCTGGAATTAGCAGAATATTTTTACTCACTTACTTTAACCCGTGTCTTGAACCAGCAATGTTACAAATCCCATTGTGTTCTTGAATGCCAAAGCAAATGCCACAGCTCTATTTATTATCCGTGCTTATGTAATGTGGAAAATGCATTGTTGTAAATCATGTCAACAGTCTACTGGGCAGGCAGGCACAGCAAATGAATGAAAGGAAGTCTGAGGTACACTAACTTGTAGCTATATTCAGTATGTATAATGTTAGTGTGTGTGTGTGTGCGTCTGTGTGAGTCAGATAACGAGAGATTTTAGATGAAGGGGGCTATAGGGTCATGACAGCTGTTGCTGTCATCAGAGAGATTAAAGCTCTCTAACAAATGTTAGATCTGTATGAATGCTAATACATCACAAGCATAGCAGTCAACAGCATTCTTAGAGCAAATAAAAATCACAGCAAAAACTCAGTGCATTTCTATTGGCGTTAAAATAGAAGAAAAGAATATAAGTATTCATTGGAAGTCCTTATTATCAAGATAAATGGTTTAATATGCACTGACTAATATCTACAAGAAAGTGGTACCAGGATCTACATGCCAGATTTTCTAACACAAATGCTCTGTTTTTGAATGTCCCATGAGGAGGCTTGGTTAATGATTAATAGGAAAGGCTTCAAAATATCCTGATGCTACTGTCTTAGGGAAAGGTGGTCAGATAGGTAAACTTGTTCTTTTATTAAAAATCAGATCTGGTCCAGTCAAAGCTCCAATGTAGACTGAATATTGCCAGGAATTATCACCTATCATCATACTTCAGTTCAAGAAGACAATAACCCACATTAGATGTTACCTAGAGAAGAGGCTTGGGTGGGGTTAAGTTTGCTAGGCTTCCTAACCCGAACCTGAGTCACCCTGTGTCTGCACCAGGACGTCTCTGTCTTTTGCACCAGGATGTACTGTGATGGTGGCAGTGCTGTACACTGTACTGTCTTTCCTCTATGACACTGAGTGACTGCATCTAATCTGAGCTCTTGGGCAGATAGCCAAGTTTCCACCCCTCACGGAGCTGACTGTTTGTTTCCTGTCGTGACTGTTTTCTTCCTGAGGTCAGCAGGTTACAGCAGCAGTCAACAGGTTGCACAGCACAGCTTACTGTACTGACCGCAGGACGCCCAGGTTCAATAGTTAATCAGTATTAGTCTGGTATGTGCCAGAACTGTGACGTGGCTGTATCACTGAGAGCTGGGCCAAACAGTTAGGTAACAGCTTAAAATGATACTTTGACAATAGATGCTGAATTTTGGCCAACTGCGACATGAAGTGGAATTTTAATGTCCCACAGCCCCGTGGTGTGGCACTATGGCAATATTGGTCTGCCTGGCAATGGATCAGCAACTTTGGAAATATCTTTTGTAACAACTATGGTCTTTACTGACTTTTCTACTGCTGCCATAGAGTCAGATTTTTAATATGTCCAATTGCTTTATGACCAAATACCTGCAAAACCAATGACCTTCACGTCACCTTAAGCTATACTTTGTGTTTACTGGTAATGAATACATATGACAATGCTAACACTTTAAACTATGATGATGAGCCTGCTAAACATCATGCTAACACTGTCTTTGCAAGCATGTTAGCATGCTGATGTTAGCTTTTAGCTGAAAGCACTGCTGTGCCTCATGACATAGTTTTGTTTCCAGCGTATCAGTTCTCAGTTAGAAATAATAAAGTAGGCTGCCAAAGGCCTCAGAACAACAATAATAGTTTCAGTATCAGTCTTCAAAAGCTTACCAGCACCCAACTGCGGTATGCTAACATTAATATTGTGCTTTATTTAAACTAGCCAGCTTCATGCTGACTTTCACGAGGCTGTTTCCTTTTAACTAGTCTTTAGTTTATATGGAAGTGCAACAAGGTGAGTTTGTTAAACTGTTGTGAAACTGTAAAGCATTAAGCTAGGCCACTGACCTCCAGGACTGCCACAAGGTAATAGGCAACAGTGGATCAAGATTTAGTGACTGACCGTGACTGTGACCTCTCTGTTGCATTGAACTGTGCCATTTAGTTATGTAACACCACCTCTGTGGAGACAGAGGCTGGTTTAAACTGCTACTTTCCGTATCCAGCCGATACCTCTGTTTACAGCATTGGCTTCATTTTTTGGGAGCTTAGCATTTTAGCACAGTCAATCAAGTTGGTTTTAAACCTCAGAGGCAGCAGCTTTTTGTTGTTTAGGGTTTTGGAATGCACAGTGTTTCAGGGTTTTTCCCATGTTAACCAACCACCCAGTGTAATTCATATGGTGAAAATTGCAGAACAGCACCCAAAAGTCAATTATATGACTGCAATTGTCAGTTACTATAAATGTTTGTTTTTTTCATTATCAGAGACAGATGTTGTCATAACAACAACTACACACTCATAAATTTTGCAACCAAGCTCATGATGAGAGAGACTTTTGTCCTATTGCTGTACCACTTACAGGATGCTAAACACATGTTTGCTGTGGTGAATACACTGTAATCACCAATCTGAACGTGTAGAGTGGTTGTTAGGCAATTTAGCGCTTGTCTTGTTACATTACAATATTTGCTATGTTGAGACCTGACAATTGAAAGCCAGACTTGTCGGGTCAAATTAAAAATAACTTGATGACTTAGAGTCTGTTCCAAATATTGCATAATTGTTAAGCTGTCTATGGACTGTGGTACTAAGTAATGGACCATTTAGTTCACTACAGAGCAAAGGCTGTTGGGTGCACAGACTGATCTCCACTGTTTTATGATCCTCTTGAAGTAAACTTTTTGTATGGCTAATAATATGCTTTTATTTTAGTCTTTTTGGGTATATTTTTATTATAGCGATGAAGTGACATACTGCTCTGTAAAGGACAGCTAATTTAAAAATAGTCTGGCAACAAGTGAGCAACCAGATCTCAGATCTCAGCTTCCTCACACCATAACATATAACATGGTTTGCTGTGTTTTCAACAAATCTCCTACACCCTAACTCCATCTTACCTTTTACCTAGTTTTAACATACTTAGGTATGTTGTGAGTGTCCTTTCTGTCTGTGTCCGTCTTTGTCTCCTCTTCTCCTTAATTGCCTTTCCTGTTGTAACCTTTGTCCCTCTCTCAACACTCCCTCTCTCACTCTCTCTCTCTCCATTTAGCTAATGAAGCATCATGGCCTAGCATCAGTAAGAGTGTGTCAGATTGGAGGACCAACAGTCCAGAACAGGTACTGTTTCTACACTAGACAATGGCAAATAATATAAAAATTATCATTACAATAGTCATTATCGTAAATTCTGTGATAAAAGGTTTCAAGTGAGTGACATTAAAATATTCCTCATTTTGATAAAGGTCCCCTTGAGGCCATTTAAGGGCCTCGTTAGCTCCCACTTTGAAGGCCAGTACAGTAAATGTCTTTGTGAACTTTTCAACCCAAGAAATGTCTCGGGAGAAAAATCTTCCAACGCAGTCATGCAGGTTTTCACAGAAAAATATGGTTAAGCAGTCATGCTTTAAGAAACTCATTTTCAAATTCCTCTCTCTCTCTCTCTCTCTCTCTCTCTCTTCATCTCTCCGTTTCCTTCTCCCATCAGCTTCCCTCTGGTTATGGTACCTACCCCAGTGCCACCCACCAGGCGGCAGGGCATCACTGTGCCACCAGCTCCCTGCCCCGTTCTGCCCCTGGTACACTGGGCTGGCCTCGATCTAGCGCTGCCAACGCCACATCATCCTCCTCATCATCCTCCTCCTCCTCACAGCAAATACAGCAGCGTATCTCTGTACCTCCCAACTCAAGCCAAGGTCATTTGAGGACAAGAGCTGTTTAATTGATGAGTCACATGAGTGTTTGACCTATTATAATCAGAATGATTTATTTAAGGAGCAATATCAAACAAAATATTAAAAGCCTCTTTATTTTGGAGAAATCTGACTAAGTTTGCAAGTAATTTCTTTTTGTCATTTATAATTGTATATTTTCTGTCTTTGTTGTTAGGCTCTGCCACCACCTCCCAGCCCGCCCCACTGTCCCCACAAACAGAGCGAACAGATCCCCCTCCAGCAGTGGCTGTACGCCCCTACGTCCCGGACCATCCCTCCAGGCCCCAGTCCCCCAGGAAGGGTCCTGCCACTATGAACAGCAGCTCCATCTACAGCATGTACCTCCAGCAGCCTCAGGCCAAAAACTATGGATCTCTCAGCAACAGAGCTACTGTCAAAGCAGGTAATTAAACAGCAGATTAAATCAGAGACTGAGAGTGTATTGTGCATTTAGATTAAAGATACTGTACATTTATTGTTGTTACAAAGTCCTCAAGGGAAAACTAATCAATATCTGTCCTTTTCCATTTGTCTTCACAGTCTATGGTAAACCCATCCTCCCCAGCTCCTCCACCTCTCCGTCCCCTGTCCCCTTCCTCCAGGGAGGAGGAGGAGGAGTAAGAGCAGGAGGAGAGGATGTAACAGATAAAGATGGAGGAAAAGGAGGAGGAGAAAGCAGCGATGGGCAAATCATCCCTCCAGCAAGTGTAGATAACATCCCTCGTCCCCTCAGTCCCACGAAGCTCACCCCAGTTGGTAGGTACCAGAAGATTAGATCAGACTCAAGAATCAAGAATCAAGATTTCTTTATTTGTCATTATGCATTCACATAACATAATAAGAATTTCGTTAGGTAGTTTTCGGCTTAAGAAAAAGACACAATACTTTAAAATATACAAACATAAAACTATAAACACACTATAGACACACTATACATATGTACAATAAAAGTAAAAATAAAATACAATAAAAATAAAATAAAATAAGAAATTAAATAAAAATGTGCAATGGCTTAAGCAGCAGAGGAGTGTCGTGGTGTGTGTGTGTGTGCGCCTACGGGGGAGACTCAACCAGTGTGCTGCCATAAATCAGTTAAATCTGGTTTCAGTGATATCGTAGATTCTGACAGTCGGAAAGTTGTCCTATATTTCACAATTAAATGTGTCATTTGCAAGAAATGTCAGTGTCATAAGTTCTTATTCAGTATCTAGGTATTCCCTAAATTGTAATGAATAAATAAGAAGAAACATGTAGTTGTAAGCATCACAGACCTCTCCTGCCTGTGCCCCTCCACAGCCCACTCCCAGCTCCGTTACCAGAGTGATGCTGACCTGGAAGTTCTCCGCCGACGGCTCAGCAATGCTCCACGACCCCTGAAGAAACGGAGCTCAATTACTGAACCTGAGGGGCCACAGGGGCCAAACATTCAAAAACTACTGTACCAGAGGTCAGTGCGACACCACACTCCACCATAGAGACAAACCAGCTTTTACTGAAAATGAAATTGACACTGAAACTGAAACAATACTCATTTCTTTTATCTAACCTCTGTAGGTTTAACACACTGGCAGGAGGCATGGAAGGAGGCTCAGGTAAGACACAAGGCCTCTGGTAGCATCAGTTGGTCTATATAATGTGTATTTCCCATGGATCTTAATGGTACTACCAAGTTAAATGATGCTTAAATCTCCTGTTTCACTCTTCCAGGCAGCACTTTCTATCAGCCTGACTGCCTTTTGGGAGACATGGACAACATCCATTCAGCCAATGGGAATGTAGAACCTGGCGACAAGCACGTCAGTATGGCAGCTGTGGAGGGTGAAGTTCAAAACCTGAACTTGGACTCCCGACGCTTGTCCCCACCTTCTGTTGCCATAGAAGCATCCAAAGAGACAGCAGCAGCAGCAGAAGCTGCCAATAATGTGTCTCCGTCGACACAACCCAGCCCTTCCCCTGCATCTGATAGGCCAGAGGACCAGAACAATAACAACCATAGAGGATCTAGTCCTGGCCATAACTCTGTAGGCCACGCTCCTCCATCACCTACACCACCTTCACCGCCAAAGGTAGACATAGATATTATTTTACCTGATTTCCAATAAACACAGTAAAACTGGAGTGACATTGTAAATCTTTCCCTCTATAATACTTATGCTCAGTAGATTTAATAGACACCATACCTCCCTTGTTTCTTAGCAAGTATCTCCTTGTATTTTGTATTTGTATCTTTACTTTTTTGTTGCTGTATGTATTTTAGTGAAAGCCTAAACAAAATAATTGTTCTGTGTAAAAGCAGTAAACACTTACTTTGCAGTTCCTGTTCTGCTGTATCAACACTTTCTCCCTGTGTGCTGCAGGTGAAGAGAACCAACCTGAAGAAGCCGTCATCAGAGCGGACAGGTCACGGTCTCCGAGTCAAGTTTAACCCTCTAGCTCTGCTTCTGGATGCATCATTAGAGGGAGAATTTGATTTGGTGCAAAGAATTATATATGAGGTAAAACATAACATTATGTTGCAGTTAACTGTAATTTGTATCTCCAGAGTCATATGGCAAGCCTACATTACAAAAGTTTCTAGACCTTATATATATACCTCTTACGCTGTTTAAGAAGATTAGCACCACTGCCACACTAAGCATTGATACTGCTCATTGGTTATGTGACCCCAGGACAAACATTGAGAGATTCGTTAGGTTTGATGTCAACATACAACAGATCGTCATCTGCATAGAAGTGGAAATAAATGCTGAAGCTGAAAATCAGGGCACAGAGCAGTAGCAGTGCCTTGAGGAACACCATAATTTACAGTGTGGTGAGACTAATTGTTGTCATCAAGTAAGAGAAACTCTGTCCTGTATCTTTGTATGGACCAAAACTTCAGAGTGCTATGTTCTTTACAGAGTGTAAGACAATGAAGTTAGTAATATGATTAATAATATTTAATGAGCGTAGAAAATGAAAATTGAGGCTACAATTGCACTCAGCTATTACCCTAATGATTACTTTGGTTGTGGCATTTTCAGTACTTTGATGTGGTCTAACCCTGTAAAGCCTAAACCATTAAATAATTGACAGAAAATTCCAATTCTTTGAACTTGGAGCCTTTATTGGTCCCTCTGAACAAACAAACAAAAAAAAATTAAAATATTATTTTCCATATATGAGTTTCAATTTGTCACTGGAAAGCCCTCTAATGAGTAAATTACTACCCCGTGTTGGATTATCTGTGCACTGCATGTATCTGATTGTATACATCAGGTTTTTCAGGGAAAAAAATATCACACTGCTCATGTGGAGGGCTGAAAAACTCATGTATCAAATATGATACGTTAGGCATTATAGGGCTAAACCTGACCGAATAGTCTCACTGTGTGATCACAGTGATTTTCTCTGCACTGACCTGAAAACGTCAGCAGCATTTCAAACAAAATCTCACTAGAGAATCTTCTGTTTATCTCACAAATTTGGTGCTGTATAAAGTAAGCCTGAATATCAAACATTACCAATTTGCACTTCTAAAATTCTGTGTTTTTTGTTTGATTTGCTTGTTGATATTTGTGTTGAATGAAAAAAATACATTCCCTTATGCAATAGAAGAATATTTTTACATGCCAACAAATACTGTACACCCACACGCAGATTGCCTCAACAGATTTGCCGTTAACTAGAGGAGTTTGAAGCGTTCAATACCTCTAGGGCAATGCAAATTAAGTATAATATCTTTGATCCTCAGCAAGACTGTCAGGGGAGAGGTGGTCTCAGTTGTCAGGTGTGCAGACTTAATGTTGAGGACACAATCAGCACTGTATCAGAGTGTTACAGCAGCCTGAGAACAAAGCCTTACATCTTTAGATGCAAATCCCCATCTACTCCTGACATCTTTCACTCGGAGGCTGGACCAAAGTGCAAACTCTTGCTGATACTCTCCAGGAAACATTCAGATGCTTCACACCCAGAACAAGCTCAGTTTTTGAAGGTATCACACCCTGAGGCACTAAGACTCAACAACGCAACAGTTTCCAAGCTGTTCAAATGTTGCACTCTTGTGAATTTTGAAGAGAAATCGGGCACCTAGCACTCCTATAATGCTCTCAACAAGGGTTTCTCAATGCTGATACTGATGCTTTGGTGATTCTTCTATTTTTGTTGTAGCTAGCCAGTTATTTATGCCAACATTCAGAATTCAATTGAATTCTAATATTTTTATGTATATTTCCTCATTGTGTGTCTTTAAGGTGGAAAATCCCAGTATGCCTAATGATGAAGGCATAACTCCTCTTCATAACGCTGTCTGCGCTGGACATCACCATATTGTCAAGTTTCTGCTGGACTTCGGAGTGAATGTAAACGCAGCTGACAGTGACGGATGGTCAGTGCCTTGATTCAGTTGTTCAGTCATGTAATAGCTCAGACTAATAACAGAGCAGTGGCTGCTGAAGGGCCGGAGGGAGTTTGGGTAATGAACACACTCTGTGGCAGCGATGCTGGAGCTCAGCTCAGAGGCAACAATGACAGAGATAATTGCATTTCTAAATTCATTCAAGGAAGAGATTACCAAGTCTAATGAGGCTCTGCATGCCAAAGTTGCTTGATTTAATTACTGATGCAGCCGACTGAATTCATGTTAAGTTATTGTCAGACTGTCTCATGATGACATCAACTGTAAGACACAAGTGCATTACAGGAACATCTTTGTCCTCTCTTTATCAGAGGTGAATAATTCTTGGCAAGCAGATGAATGTCTAAAGTCATATGTTCATGTTGTCCTTCCCAGGACTCCTCTGCACTGTGCGGCTTCATGTAACAGCGTCCACCTCTGCAAGATGCTGGTGGAGTCCGGGGCAGCCATTTTCGCCACAACAATTAGTGACGTCGAAACAGCAGCAGACAAATGTGAAGAAATGGAGGAGGGCTACACACAGTGTTCTCAGTTCCTCTATGGTAGGTAAATACAGATGGCGAATCAACAAATCTTAACTAAACAGATTTACTCGAGCCCTCAGGGGGTTCTGTGGGTAAAAATGACAAAATATGTAGTTTTTCCTTCAGCAACTTGTGGAAAACACCCCTGAAACAGCATTTAAACCATCTTAGGATAATTAAACTCCACTGAAAGTGATATAACTTAAGTTGTTTTGAGCACTGAACTCTATGTCTACTACTGTATGTCTGTCAGGTGTACAGGAAAAGTTGGGTGTGATGAACAAAGGCTTGGTCTACGCTCTCTGGGACTACACGGCCCAGCAGGCTGATGAGCTGTCCTTCAGTGAGGGCGACGCCATCACTGTGCTGCGTCGACGTGACGAGACTGAGACAGACTGGTGGTGGGCACGACTCCATGACAGGGAGGGATATGTACCCAGGAACCTGCTGGGGGTGAGAGAATGAAAAATATCCCAACACACACCTCACTGTAAATGTGTGCACACAAAGGAAAACATAAAGGAGCACTTGTAACTATTTTGTGCATTTAAACTAATAATAGGTAATGGGTTAAAATAAAAGTGCAGGAACAGCCTCTTCACTGAAACTTGGTCCATTTCAGTGATCGCCACTACACAACAGAACTTGGACATTAGAGACTGAATACTTCATATTCTCACTTGTGGCCAATTACTCTACCTGGCCACACAGTTCTGCTAACTTCTGCCCTGTTTAGCCACTGTTACTATCAAGCTGTGAAGCTTTCCGTTCTTCAGTGGCACATGTGCTGTTTACAGTGATAAAAGTTGCTTTACAGTACAAAATACTTGACCTTGATTGGCTGTAGCTAACTAGCTAATCAAGCTAACATTAGCTCCATAAGTTAAAAAAGCAGTCTGTGGCTAACTTTTTAAAGTTTCTGGCTAATTTGTTTTAAAAGAGAATTTCGTAACTCTTAAATATGTATCTCATGGCTACATGCATGATACTGTACTAAAAGACCAAAGTTAAAGCTACATGTCCCAGGTAAAAAAATTACTATCCAGAAAACATAACACAACTCTACGACCAGCTTCTGAAACACTATCTGAAAAGCGTCTGCACAGATTCTCTGTGAATTTGGTCGACAGGTCAAACTTGGGGCCAGGGAAGAATGATTAGATTTCATAAGTGATCTTGGTTTGGGATTTCCACTTATTATTTCGAGTCATAGCTATAAAACTAGCAGCTAACAATATAGCCTTGATTCCAAACACTGAAGGAATGTTTACTGGATAAATCTATTTAAATCTAATACTGATATGTTATTTATTATAGGCCAAGTTTTCTGCTTGTGCCGTTTAAGCCTCAGGGAGCACAGTATGTACACACTCCATAATGCTCTGGACTCAATTCTTGTACCAGTAAAACTCAACAAAAGAGGTGTAATAAAACTGTCCATCACAGTGGCCCTTTACAACTCCAACCCGTCCACTGCAGCTGCACTGTTCACCATGATGCCTCAGTGTAAAAAACAACTGAGTGTTGGATTTGTACATTAACAGTAGGAAGTACATGTAAAGTTTCAATTTACACTCAACAGAGAGTATCATCAATACTCAATCCCCATCCATTCACTGAATTAAGTAATGTGATTCACCAGAGGAAACAGCATGTTAAGTGGCAGATTTATTCTTACGGTCTGCCCCGTCATGATGTTCAGGCACCTTGAGAACAATGTTAACATGATGTAGTGCGTGACCCTGCCCTCTCTCTCTCTCTCTCTCTCTCTCTCCAGCTGTATCCAAGGATCAAACCCAGACAACGCTCACTGGCATAAAGCCCAGATAAGGAGCCATGTGCACGCTCGCAGAGGGCGCATGTACGCAGAGAGGAAGAGGAGCAGAATCAGCATGAAGGCGGATGCGTTAGTAAAGAAAGAAGGAAGAAAAGATGGAGGCTGAGAGAGGGAAGAAAGAAAGAAAAGAGACAAAGATGGAGCTCAAAGTTTTGATGAACTTTTTTTCTTGGTTTGTTTGGATGTAAGGCTGGAACCACAGAGCCATGTTATGAAACTATTATATACTTTCACTGAGTTGCTTAGTGCAGAGTTATTGAAATTTCCTGAATCTTATTTTTATAAATAGTAGCTTTGATCGACAAACACCAAGTTCAGCCGCATGACAGAAGCTGAATAGAAAAGAAAATCACCAAAATTCCTTATCTTTTGATGCAGCTTCTGCGACCCACTTCAGTTCACTTAGCTCATGGAAGAAAACATGATACCATGAGCTTGGAATTTAAGGCCCTCAGCCGACATTTATCCAAATAATCTTAATTTTTGGAATATCACTTTTATTTTGTATGAAAAAACACCCAGTTGGGAGCCTTCAAAGCCAAGCCTTGAATAACTGCATAGCAAAGGATGTGTTTTTTCTCAATGGCAGTGAACATAGTATATTGAGAGAACACTCTTTTGCTCACTGTGCTGTGTGAGGGATTTTCAATGCAGTGAATTTAGACTAGTGAAAGCATGTGTGTGAGATGTGAAATTTGAAAGTGAGGCTGGAAAGAGAGGGAAGTGATATCAGAAGAATGTGTGTTAAAGCAAGTCAGGTTTTGCGGTCAGTACTGTTGTTAGCAATGTTTGGTCAGAAAAATGTTGGAAATGCAAGTCATGAGACTAAATCCAGCGAGCATAAGCAGGATGGCTGGTAGCCGAGGACCTGCCATCAACCCACACAAGCACCAGATGTTCACAGTAGAATATTATGGCATGATTTTTGAAAGTTTCGAACTGATATCACAAGAATATTTTGGGTTCCTGATTTCACAAACTGATATAAAGTATCTTGTGGACCAATACAGATGTCTCAACCTTTTAGTATTTTTGTGTACTTATCTTGACTCCAAAGTGTCAGTGCATGCTGTCATATCAACATCTGCGTTCAACTGCAGAATGGTTGTTGCTGGTAAACAGGACAGAGGAAGGAAAAACAGAATGTGGAGTATGGAAACATAATAGAAATAAAAAAATGTAGAAGTTGTGAACCAAAGTATGTAAAAAAAATGGTTTAAAGGTGAGGGAGGAGGTGCGTAAATTGAATGGACAATAATTTTCATATATGTGATAAAAATCTTTGGTTACTTTTTACATGGTTTCCTACACAAAATTTGGCTCCCAGACTAGGAACCTTGTTCACACTGGTCCTCATCCTGGTGCAAAACTGGTACGAAGCTCTAAAACTAACAACTAGAGGAAGCAAGTGTTTTCCATCTGCCAAAAGCTCAGCATTTAAAGATTCAGTAATCATCAGTCCATTGTTAAATTAATACCATACAAAAGTGTTTATATTGAACACTCTGAACAATGTCTTAAAATAAAATCAAAAGTTGTTATTGCAAACTCAGTCTCATATCCTGGCACATTTAAACAAAGCAGATTAGAGGGTTGAGAATTTATAATATATATACATACACTTTATCCTCAGTTAACCGGTATTCAAATGGGGCTAAATTAGCTCCAGAGTGAACGACGCTCAAAGTGTGAACACAACTTGACT
Organism: Lates japonicus; assembly: GCA_033238685.1. Lineage (NCBI taxonomy): Eukaryota > Metazoa > Chordata > Actinopteri > Centropomidae > Lates > Lates japonicus. The sequence goes on from BRZM01000024.1 coordinate 1,629,658, forward strand.
TTTTCATGTGTCATATGTCTCATTTTATTTTATTTTTCTTACATTACACATTTCATTAGTTGTATTCCAATGTATCATTACCATGATTTTTGTTTTATTTTTAAAACAAACCACGTTTTCTAGCTGCTTGGTCATTATTATTATTATTATCATTATTATTGCTGTTATTATTAACAGTAACACACTGCTCTCTTTCTTCGTCAGTGTTGGCAACTACACTCACTGCTGTCACCCAGTGTACAGGAAGGTTATGACAGAATAAAGCTGTCATTTCAACACATGCTGTGTAAAATATGAAGTAACAAATTTAGAGCCTGATTTGTTTTGATGTGAGACTTCAGCACATTGTTCCGAGGAGTGTGTACCATTATTTTGGTATATGCAACCTGTAACTATACAATAATGTACAAATAATAAATAAAGAAATTATAATCCCTACAGAGAATCAAAGCCATGACTGTGACTGATTTTCTCCTGGTTCATATATGTGGTGATCGGACTTGGTGATTAGACAGCAAGTGCAAGAGTCACTCACCTACTCACTAACACACATGATACCACCCCACGCAAGGCCACAAGACACACACACACACACACACACACACACACGCCACCTCCAAAGCCTTGGCACAAAGTGGACTTTAGAAGGGTCAGGAAGTCTCAGCACTGGCAGCAGGTTCTCACAGGTGAGTGTGTTTGCATTCAAATTCACAAACCCACTGCTCTGTTACACTTTGTGTAGAGTCTGGCTTCACCTTACAAGAAGTAAAACATGCTGAAACAGGTACAGCTTAATTTTAAAAAAACAAATATCTATCACATCACCTACATGTAACAACAATAAGACTAGGGCAGAAAAGCAAGTTTCACAAATGAAAGCACTGAATAGACAGCTAAGTGGGTGGAACACCAATGCACAGGTGTCAAGGGTGCTGTTCTTTTTGTCCTCTCGTCTCTTTTACTTCCAAGAGACAGTCCAAAAATAATACTACATTTGATAGAATGGAAACAAAAAAACTCACAATATGGGTCAAGTAGGTATTATAGGTGTGTGTAGTGGAATAGTTTATTTCAGAGTGGCTAAAATGCACATTTCTGGAAATATAAGGTGATTTTAAAATATGTCTTATTATTATTATCACTGCTATTAGTAGTAGTAGTAATAGTAGTAGTAGTAGTAGTAGTAGTAGTAGTAGTAGTAGTAGTACACGTTTAACACTTAAAAAGCAAAAGCTCTTAACAATAAACCAATGTTACAGTGGAAGAAAATGCTTTGGTTAACGTTTGAATTAAAATTTTACCTAAGTAAAAGTACAAACCCAATGTTGCCGAAAGTATATTATATTATTAGATTAGCAATTATCCATGCAGTAATGTTGTGTGCTGGTAAAGGTGGGGTCTATTTTGATTTACTTCATACACTGCTGGGTATCTCTTGAATTTCTCCCCTTGACTTAATAAAAATCTTATCTTGACCTTTTAATAATATATTCATTAGTTTACTAATCTGAACATAAGTACAGTAGTTGCGTAAATGTACTTAGTGACTTTCCATCACCGCTTTACAGTAAAATTTACTCCTTCAGTCACTACATTTATGCCTGTATCTGATGGCAATCCTGTAGCGCTTATTTTGAAAGTAGAGACCGGAAGTGGTAGTAAAAGTGTTTGCCTCCTGGCTCTGTTGTCCTGCCACATGCTACATCAAGTAGCACAGTTGAGAATATTTTTAAAAATGGCGTTGCAAGTTAATGCTCCCAGTTCATCGTCAGAGGCTCGTTCAGCAAGACGTTTCCTTATCTCAACGTATTTATCAGCCTCGTGACGTACAGCATGACATGATGATGTACGTCATTGCAGTCGTTTAGCAGTGTACGCTTCTTCACATTTACCATATACGTCATCTCACGTTTTCTAATACTGAGTGTTTATTGCATCAGTTTACACCGCTTGTTGTTGTGAAAACCAGCTTGTTGAACACTTTTATTCCATGTCAAAGGTTGTGGCCAAAACAGCGCACGCTAATGAAGATTGAGAAGAAAAAAACTTCCAAATAGTATCGGTTAAAAATACGTTACCGTTTAAAACTTGAAGGGTCAGTTAAAACATTTTCTCTTACCTTCATAATGTAACAGTAGCTTGTGTGGTTTTTATTCTTGTGTTAAAGCTGCAGCATGAGTATGACTTCACACTTATTGATTTTAAACAGAAAAAATTTCAGAGAGGTTTCTGTCGCTGCATCTAATTTAAAACCTGATTTTACTGAAAGACAGTGAACAAGAATTCTCTGCTCCAGTTACTTATTATTAAAGTTATCTACTTTAATCGTTGTCACTGCCGGATACATCAAGATCTACAAAATGTCACATGAGCATGGCTCCAAGTAAATATATACTAGAAATATGACTATTTTGTGTCCATGTTCATGTGTGCATCAGTCTTGTGTACTTTGTCTCAGTTGAAAGCAATTCTGAAAGGTGCATTACTGTGCATCTCACACAACAGGGCAAGGGGCAACACAAAGGGACTTTAGATACCAATCTAAGATAAACCTTTTGTCCTCTGAGCCACCACCAACAGCCCTATGTATGATAAAATACCAACATCCCTTAAAAGACACTTTTGACAACATTTCGGTAGCTGTCTAAACACATTATTTGCCATTCAGTGAACTTAGTTGCACCATGGCGGAGCATTTCCACCTGAAAAAACACCGCTGCTGGAGAGCTTAGTATGTCCAGGACGGGTGGGAACCACCGCTCATTTAAAGATGGAGAATTCGCAGCCATCTGCTTCCTTCAAGATCTCACAGTATTGGACACCTCTTGCCAGCAGGTAGGAACCCTTGAAGCCTCTGCTGTTGTTTGTAAAAAGCCTTTTCCTGCAGATCACATACAAGACAATGATCGTTTCCACATGTCCTTAACTAAAGGCCGATATTGCTGACTGTGGTGTAGATTTCAGTTAATTATACAAAAGTTGTTGGGGTGGGGTGGGGGTGGGGCGGAGTGAGGGACACTAATTTGACATTTCATGTCATCGCTTTCTCCTCTGCAGCCTTCCGCCCGACAGTCCAAAGGAGTTGTCTGTTTCCTTCAGGTGACATACCTGTTGTTACATTGCCTGCTGATATCCACAATACAGGAGTGTTATGATCAGCCAGTGACTCTAATACAATAACACAGTATGGCTTCTTTTCTAGGTGGTACGCAGGTATGGCTGCAAGCCTATGTAGCCAGAAAATGGGTGTACTGCCACCATCATACTTCCCTCCTCTTCTCCTCAGATGGTCATTCAGGCCCCAGGACCAGGGTGCTGCAGTCACATTGTAGGAAGGTAAAGTAGCACAGATGTGGCACAGATGCCAGTTCAGATTCTGTTTGTCATTTTGGGGAATTTTTTCTCAGAGGTTTGGGATGATGCCAACGCAGAAAGCTCAGGACTGGCAGAAACTGGAAGGACTCACCTATGTGCCTCCGCTTTGATCATCCCCTGCTATGGTAGGAACATTCATTACAGCTAGTGAAGTTGGTTTCTGCAGCAGTGTAAAACTAACTCACTAACTGGACTCATATTCAGATTTCCTCATTTGTACACCCTTGTCCACACATGTACCACCTTTGTAGGCAGGGTCATGCCAGTATGATGTCAGAGGTTGCAGCCCCCTCTGGGTCCCAGTGTTAAGCCTGAGCTGTGGTGGTGTCTGTGGGCGGAGGGAGGGCTCCCGTGTGGTTATTCAGGGCCTGAAGGATGTAGGCTGGGCAGATGTACCGATTGTCGCCATGGAGACAGTGGGGCGATCGTTTTAACGCTGCTGTTAAGGCGAGGATAGTGACTTTGAATGACATCACCAGGTTGGAAGTTAAAAGAGTTCAAATGTTTTTCTGCAGTAAAGTGAATACCAAACACATCCAGTCGCAATTTTTATCCTCACCCTCTGGCTCCCATCTGTCTCTCACAGCGAGGCTAAAATGTCTTGGAGCAAAGACTGTTTGTAAGCAGTATGCTTGAATACAGTCAGTGCAGTGAGTTGACGACTATCTCTGAGCTGGTGACTGACCAGCAGGCTCTGCAATGCAAAGAGTCGAAACATTCCTGGGTTAGTGTGTGTGTTTTCAAATGTCCCTACTGGACCTTGTTTTACAGCATAACTTTCTGACGCCCTCATTCTAAAATAGGTGGAAATACACACTTGCTCTCTTTATCTACCAAAAGCCTTTATAATGAAGTTGTCTTCTTGCCTTTGTTTTACTTTAAGCTTAGTGTGCGGTGTGTTGTTGATAGGATGCAGAGGAGCGGTGTTGGTGGAGATGGCATGTGAGCAGCACTGGCAGCTGTCTACAGTGGACTTATATGCAGATTACAGATGAAGGTAAATCTACCTGAAGTCATTGTCTTACTAAGTGAAAATGAATTAATTACCAATTCTGTTTCCATGGGTAATACAAGAAGTTTCTCTTATTCTACAAATAAGTAATTAATTTTGTTGTAACACTGTGGTCGAGACAGAATCAAGATGCGTGAATATGCTTACTTTGGCAGATGTCCTTGCTCTCCCTGGTTCTTATCATGATGGATGTATATATGATAAGGCCTTTCAGACTGCAGCCATGTTGGTATAAAAAGTTTCAAAGCGGTAATTAGGATGTTCTTAAAGGGTTATGTGTAAATTTTCTCTGCCAGTGTTTTCTTTGCTGGTAGTGAGCTAAAAGCAAGCTTCAGCCATTGTTGTGTTTACAAGCAGTTTGAATACCTCTGAACAGCACTATTTCTTCAGGGCACACTGGATGATAGCCACTTGCTATCGGAAAGTGACAAGAGGGGTTGGCTTGGCTGTTGCTAGCTGGTTAGCATGCTAACTTCAATAGAAAAAATTGAAATAGAAGTTTGATGCTTACCTCTCAATGTTTTTTCTAGACTGGTAAATAAACAACTTTACTGCTAATGTTAGTTATGTAGCGATAGCAAAACTTACATATAGCTCCTTTAAAGATGTAAACTGTGGAACTAGTTTTCAGAAACCTACTGTGCATCGTAATTCTGGCCTAATGAGGGGGAACATATGGAGATGACAGCAGGGGCTCATCTTTGCTGCAACTCTTTTCTGTGGCCGCCTGCCGACTCTCCTGGCCCCCTGCTGGTGATCAGGTGCGTGGCAGCAGCGCCAACATGGAGCAGCTGACCAGCCTCAAGCACAAACTACAGACCTAAGCCACCGTGTAAAGTGGGCAGGTGTGTATGGGTACATAGCAACAAATGTGTTTTTATATGATCAGACGATGTTGGGCTACCACAGCTGAAAAGTCATTGCATTAATTCAGAGAATAACATGTGGATGGGTGAATGAAAGGATGGACGGAGTAAAGATGGATTCCAGGGAATGAAAAAATACACAAAATGCAGGATTTTAATGGTGAATGTAGAAGCAAAGGTCTTGTGTTTTATGACTGAGTTATTTTTCTGTTGTGTTCCCTTTAACACTGCAGTGTCATTTAGTCAGAGAAAACCAAGACAGTTTCTGCTGCAGTTATAAATAATTGGATTAGATATTACATGCGCAAATGTTTTTAACAGAAGCTGGCTTGATTGTCATTAATCAGTTACATGGTTTCCCCACATGGTGGTGTCATAGTTCACTGTTCAGAAATACAATGACCATCCACAGTCTGAGTCAGATTCAGAGGCTTGATATGAGGAGAAATGCCTCTATAACAGATATTTGTTGATGTGATTTAATAATGAATTAATTCTACTTCAGTGCAGCACTGACAGTCTGAGGCATCACAAAACTGCCCTTACATTTCATATTAACTTAAAGACACTGCAAATATTTGTGCATTTGATTCTTTCCTTTTTGTGGAAACATTTGGAGCCCTCGGTTATTTTCTCAAGGCAATAATATATTTGAAGTGAAAAAAAAAACAGACTTTTAATAGTGAATTGTTATGTTTCACTTTCACCTACACATTAAATTTAGCAGCTCAGTCAAGTTGTGGTATGTGTAGGATGGCATTACTATGGAAACAGCTCCTCGCTGTTCAGCCTGCATCAGTGGAGAGAGATGAGTTTAACAACCTGTTGATGGTCTTTGCCATTTTAAATGGATTAAATCGCCATTTTCAGTCTACACTCAGTACATCATAATGAAGACATATTTTTAGAAAGTTTTGCAGATTCATTAAAAATCAAATATTGAAATCTTTCACGTACAAATGTGTTCAGATCCTTAATTCAGCAATTTGTAGAAGCCCCTTTAGCAGCAATGAGTCTTCTTGTGTAAATCTCTACATGACAGACGTGTCTTACAGCCTCTACAGCGTTGCGTTGGCTGTATGCTTCAGGTCACTGATGTGTTGAAAGATGAATTGTCACTCCAGTCTCCAATCAAGTTCTAGACACATCTCAAGGATGACTAAAGCAAAGAGAGGTACCTGACCACAGTCTGGAGTGCCACAGCAAAGCGTCTGAAACCTTTTATACAAGAGAGATTTCAAACTCGAGTGAAAACGTCTCCATATATAACTCTGTGGAGGTGAAAACTGGCTGATGTTGTGGTGCAGGCAACAGGTGTTCAAGTGCCGTACACTGTCATCTGCATATCTTGTATGAGATAACTGCGCTGTCAAAATTCAGTTTTCATATACTTACTGTAATGAAACAGCTAATATTAATAGTTTAATATTAGCAGCTTCTGTATATTGACAACGAAATAACTGGTCAGCAGGCTGAATCTTTTCCAATGTGATGATTATCTGACACGTCATTTGGTGACGTGACTTTGGACCCTAGGAAACAGCAATGGACGTTTTCCTGACATCTCACAGACTAACTTAACTCTATTAATCAAAAATGTAACTGACAGATCAATCGATAATGAAGTCCCCAAACTCAAGGTGTGCTTACTAGATTTTTCAGGAACTTTCAGCCTCACTTTGTGGCCTTCATCAGCAGAGGAAGTTTGCTCAGTTGTCATGGAGATAGTTTGGTTGTTGTCATGTGACTTAAGTAGTAAACCTTTGGTCATCAGGTGCCAACAGGTGCTAACAGGTGTTCACTCAGCAGGTTTACCTGATGACCCAAAGACCATTGAGCATGTAAGCAGTTTGTCTTTAAACTCATTTAGAAAATATTTTGTGGTAGAACTGGATTACCATAACACCACATGAGGAGGGGTTACAAGCAAGCATGATTGCTCATTCTGCTCATTTTCATGTGTTGACTGACAGTGAGAGATAAACCAATCTGCTTGTGTGCAAATGTCACTTAAACAGTAGACAGGATGCCAGAGTTCTGATAGTCATCATGTTAAATAAATTCAACTTAAAATTCAATGTCTCAGGCCTCTGCATCACTTCTACTCCATTTTGTACCATATCATCACTTACAAGATCAAGATCCAAGGTCTAATATAATTTATCATGTGAACTGACTTTATCAAATCTACAGGATACACTGATGCCTCATTCATGTATGGATTCAAACTCAACTTTTTGACCTCGGTGGTTCTATTGGATCAGTCATTCTGCACTGAGGTGTGTTTGCCTTGATGAATAACACAGTTGGTATTCAGGACCAGCTTTTCAGTACATACAATGACTGTAGGAAATACTAAAGAGCTTGAAATCTATCATAACATATACAATACACCGTGTTCCAAATTATTATGCAAATGATATTTTTCTCTGATTTTGATATATAGTAAATGCAAATGACACTCAGCATAATTTCAAGTCATCAACTGTTAGAATATAATTCAAATGTTTTGAAACAACCTCCCGGTTTGATAACAGTATTTTTTCAAAAAATAAAAAAACTTAAATGCACTGTTCCAAATTATTACGCAAAACAGAGTTTTTACAACATTTTATAGGTTGTAAAGAACTGCTGCAAGGAATACCTCTGCATGATTGGCTGCTATGGGCATAAAAGGAGAAAAACTCATGGTGTGGCCTCCATCCTCCCCTGACCTCAACCCTGAGAACCTTGGAGCATCCTCAAGCAAAAAGATCTAATGGTGGTGGGAGGCCGTTTCACACCCAAACAGCAGCTCTGGGAGACTGTTCTGACATCCTGCAAAGAAATTCAAGCAGAAACTCTCCAAAAACTCACATGTTCAATGGATGCAAGAATTGTGAAGCTGCTATCAAATAAGGGGTCCTATGTTAAAATGTAACTTGACTTGTGAAGATGTTTTTGAATGAAATAGCTTTTGATGTCAGTAAATATGACCTCCTAATGCTGCAAAGTCAACAAATGACCATTTTCAGTTCTTTACAACCTATAAAATGTTGTAAAAACTCTGTTTTGTGTAATAATTTGGAACAGTGCATTTTAAGTTTTTTATTTTTGAAAAAAATACTGTTATCATTGGGAGGTTTGTTCAAAAACATTTGAATTATATTCTAACAGTTGATGACTTGAAAATTATGCAGTGTATATCCATCATGAATATTTTTTCTAACTAATTAGTAACACAGCCCTGTGTGTGTTATGGTCTTCATTTGACATTTACATAAAAGCATTAACTATATTCTGAGATGCTTGTTGCTAAGCATCCTTGCTTGCTTGGAGTGAATCAAATTAATGTAAACAAGGTGATACATAACTCCGTATATTGCAGTTATGAAACACCTCTCATTCAGTTGTAGCCTGTGGTTGAAAACACATGTACTGTATAGACTGACCTGCTCCTCTTAATAGCCAATTTTCCCAGCGGCACCATAACAGCAGTAGGCTGATGAACTGAATAATTCCCAGGAGCACAGGCAGTGTTCACATCACAAGGTCATACATGGAACGGACATGATTGGATTGTAAATGCTGCTCTCTAATGTCATACTGTGACATACCCCTCAGTTCATGCACAAGAAAAGTGATATGGAGGTTGTAATGGATGCTCGGTCATCTGATCACCTGTACTGGTAAGAGGTGTGTGTATGTATCACGAGTAATCATCTGCACTGTTCTTACATGATCAAAGAGTAGTCTAACTCATCTACCTGTTCAGATGAATCCAGCTGACCCCACAGCTGTGCCCCCTCCTCTGGCGACTGTGATTTGGGCCATAATGGACGTGCCAACCCATTTCTATGACAACAGGAGGGAGCTGCTTTGATGAGCCCAGCAGAGGGCATGTGAGCTGAGCTGCAGCTAAAAATAGGACAAAGTAAACAAGAATCAATGGAGACAAGATAGAGAGGGAAGCAGTGTATGACTGTGTTTATGTGTTTGGGGATGCATATGTGTATATATATATATATATATATATATATATATATATATATATATATAGATAGATAGATAGATAGATAGATAGATAGACAGATATGCATTTTTTTACATGCATGTTTTACTACTGACAGCCAGAAAACTATTGACAATTCTTGTCCTTATGTCATTTTTTCACATTATGTGAAAAAAAAAAGTTTTTTGTTCAATTGCCTCTAAAGCAATGACTCAAAACTGCAGTCACACATCTTGAGTAAACTCTTGGAAAATATTTGATCCCTGACCAATTTGGTGTTTTCCTGTTGAGATTTGTATAACTTCAATCTATCTACAAATTTTGTGTATTTATATGTCAATAGTGACAGATTTGAAAAATAAAAAGTAAAGGTCATTGTAGGAGGCTGAGCATGCTGGGCCAAGCTTGTATTTGAAGCCAATAGTATTAATCTACCATGTTTTGGTGATTTGTTATTTTTTATTTGTAAATGAACTTATCATGCACAAGTGGATTCAGATGTTAGCTAACATGCTACATGGTAGTAAAGTGAGATTTAGCTATGATGTAAAGGTGTAAACACAGATAATGTAGATTTGTAACAGGCCCAGTTAATTTTAAGTCAACATTATACATTATGAGTCAATATTAAGGCATCAGACACACTGAAAGATAGATATGAAATTACAGAATGTTACCATGTGCATTTGCTAGCAGGTATTCTGGTGCGGTTGCACAGAGTTTCTGTTTTAATCACTCAAGACATACCATGTGATAATCATCATATAGGACTGCTTTGGCCCCTAGCCATCATGTACTTTGCTTATTGAATTAACTATTGTACAGAACATAGAGACTAATAAAAAGTTCAACTGGTGGTCAGTTATAAAATCATACTATGAACATCAGAAACCTGGGAAATTCCAGTGGGTCTAAAAAATGATTTCCTGGGTAGAAAGTGAGAAAAATCTGAATGTATCATTTACTAAATTATGTTTCTTCTTTGGACTTTTTTTCTAATCTCAACTTCCTTCTCATTAAATACCATCTGTCCCCTGCCAGGCCTCTAAAAATGATTCATATGGGCTAAAGCAATCTGAAAGGGAAAAATTCAGCTGAACTGCTCACAGCTTCTAGAAATACAACCAATGACAAGAGGTCACAAGGCAGTCTTGCTTTACATTAAGGGGATAGGAGGAAAAAAACATTGAGGAAGAGACAAAGGGATGCAGAGCTTAATATTGTCTTAATGGCAGTATTTATATTATCCATTATTAGTGTACCACTCTTTGTGTTGGATGATGTACCTGCTTGCAAATGAGAAAAGGCACCCTGGTTATTAGGAAAGTTGAAATGGTTGTCAATCATCATCAGAGATGTGTTTATGGTTAGCTTTAGAAATCCCTCACGTCATTAAGCTGATCAGTCTCACAGTTTGCAGCATGTTAGTAAGTGCACAGAATATCAGATGTCTTTGTGTTGCACTCTGTGGAGGATCCAGCTGAAGCATAATGATTTCCTCTGCCCTCCCTGAGCATTGTGCAGCTTTGATCAGCCATCACATGGAGCGCTTTCATGTCAGCTAATACTATTTAAACTTCATGTCAGATTATATTACAAAGTATTTTTCAGATATGTGCCTCATGTACATATCCGCCGGTCTCTTCTTTCATATCTATCTTTCAGTGTACCACAAACTAGACGATCTCCTGTGTACATCCCACGTAAGATGCATGCCAAATGCTGCAACACACACTCACACTCTGTTTGCTTGAAGATGAGGTTTCTAAAATTAGAGGGGGAACAGAATGAGGATACAGACACAGTGTGTTACAAATGCCTCGATTGGGTAACATTTGCTCATGTTTTTGACAGGGAAACACAAGGTAGAGCTCAGCAGCTGCTGTATGTATCCATGGCAACCTGATGACGACATGGGAGTATAAATTGAATCTCAAAATGAAACTTAATGGGTTTTTATATTTCTGTCGCAACAACAGGTTTTTATTAACATCCATACAATGCAACAGCTGCATGTTTTCAGTGGCTGAAAAAAAGACCCTGGGATACTTTGTACAATGGAGTTTGTGTTTAAATTTTAGGCAGTGGGTTGAGAGATGAACATCAGCAGGCAACAGTATTTTTCTGACTTACAATGACTGCAATAGCAGGATAAGCTTAATTACAATGTGATTAGATAGAAATGAATGAGGGTTTAATGAAGCATCAGGAAATGGGGTGACTGCAGCAACACAGAGAGGGATTTAGATCAGACTAGAATAAATACAGAGTACTGAGGGCAATAAAGTAATTACACAATAACACAGGCAGGTTATAAGTTGTCTCTCTGTGGTATCATTAATGTTAAAAGCAGGTTCAGGCAGGGCAAAGGTAAAAACTACTCCAAGTAGGAAGTGGGAGTGTGCAGCCTGTAGGATTTAATGTACAATAAAAAGCATGTAATATTTGAATATATTCTCTAACCTTTACTATACTAACACCTGCACTTAGTGCACAGCTGCTATGGAAAACACCCCAGAGAGCACGGAATAGATATTCTCATTAGTGTTGATACCTGCTGCCTGCTGTATGAATATTTAATTACAGTTCTGTATTTAACACCTGACCTTTAAGATTCACAATTCAGACAAACAAAATACATCAGACACTTTGACGATCTCAGATTCTGTCATTTTGTGATGATTAATGGAATATCGAGGTTACATTGTTATGATGCTGCTCTTTGGGTTTGCAAGTATTGACAAGTAATTTCTGAACTTAGTGGCTGTGTTGCATTCTGCTGCATTAAGCTACCATCAGTGTTCATATCTGCCACTTCTGTTATGGTTTCTACCTGCATGACTGATAATTGCCGGTGAGGCGAGTGTAGGAAGAGACTCTTGTTCTTTGGTTCTGCGAGGCTGACACAAACACTCACAGTTGTCAGAGCCGCAGTCAGTTCCCAGGAATCAGAGCTCTACTGGTCTCTTTTCCAGCCATCAGCAATCAGAGGATGATTAACAGCTAAGGCAGTGGGTGAACCAGCAGCACTGACTCATTTGAAGCAGGACTGAGAACCACTGCTAAAGAGAGCTGAACATTTGCCTCAAGTAGACCGCATATTTGACCAGTTATTTTCAGTAATATTAAAAAAATATACAACAAAAGACAGCTAATCTCCTTTGCTTGTGTTTTGCATAAACTTTAAGTTAAGATGTTTTTCTTTCACTGTACTACTCTATACAGAATAGACCACTGAAGGATACTATATTCCTTAGGTTTAGGCCAGGTAAACTACAATATTAAACATTAAGCTAGCATCTGGTTCGGGTTTAGCATGCAGTAGCCTACAGCTTAATTTTCTACATTAACCGAGCAAAATTAACTTTTTAGTTGGTTAACCTACATTATAAAACTGCATTAGCATATAGCCTAACTTGCATTTCAAAACCATATTTGCACCTGATGCTGTATTAGAATCTAACACAGCTAAAGCTTAGACTGACACAGTTAAGGTATAGTTAAGCTCAGATGAAGATCCTGTGCTCAGTAGATAACACAAAAGTTGACTTTAGGCTGCTAAAGTACATTTTTAAACTGTAGCATCTAATTAGTACATTAGCATCTAATAGCCTACAGCTTAATATCTTAGCTGGCCTAAATTAACTTCTTGGTTGACTGTACACTTGTGTGCTGTAGTAGCATCTAACTAGCATCATTATTTAGCTGTATTAGCATCAAACACATCTTAGTCTATCCAACCCAAATTTATTTTTTGGGTTGAACAAACTAACTCAACTTTCATTATTAAGCTCATGATTAAAGGATTTTGGAATCTATTAATGATAAGGAAGACACCTTGTATTTAATGGGCATTAAAAGTTTATTTAAGTCACCTAAGTTACATAATTAAAATGTGATAGCATCTATTGAGTATTACGATGTTATGTAATATGCTTATTAGATAACTAGTATTATATCACTATGTAAGACAGTTGAATAATTAGCTTAATCAGCTTAGCTTATTTACATTAACTTGTGGGTTAGCTAAAATACATTATTAAACTGAATTAGCATATAATATAGCTTAATAATGTAGCCTATCTTATCTGAACTAAATTAACTTTTGGATTAACTGAAATACATTATTGAACTGAATTAGCACTTATGCTGCCATCATTATTAAGATGTATTAGCATGTAATATATTTTAATAATGTAGCTTAGCTGAACTAAATTAACATTTGGGTTACTAAACTACATAATCAAACGGTATTAGAAGGCAATAGTGCGTTTCACATTAAATAAATATTTTGCTGCACTACAAAAATCACATGTAACCAGTGGTATGTTCAGCCGGAGTAGCATGTTTTCTCTTGGCTGTAAATTATAGATTAGATATGTGTACAGCACTTATTTCAGACAGTCAGCTTCCTCCCCGCTTCCTCTCATGGACTGTACCACAGCATGAGCCTCCCCCTTCTCTCACCCTTGCAGTGGGCCGCTCCCCCTTCTTCACCGCCCGCGTTGGTTGAAGCCAAAACAGAACATCATGGCGATTGATGGTAAGTAGGCCAATAACGTCTCTCCTTTCCTCGTAATTAACTTCAGCTGGAAATGATACGTCATGGGTGAATTCTTTACGAGAGAAAGTGAAAATGTTTTTATGAGAATGGCGGTTTCTTCGCCTGGAATCAGTGAAAGTTTTTTTCATTTCTTTAGAGCGGTGATTTTCCTGTGCTGTGTGAGAGAGTAGAGGAGACAGAGGAGTCTTGAAGCGGCGTTTGCTCAGTGTGTTTCTAACGGCGGTGCTGAAAGGACAGCTCCGCTATTTAAACTGCATGACATGTATTTTAACGGAGACAGGCTGAAACTGTGTGTTTTCTGTGCTGCCTGGTTGTGTTTTCACCGCTTATTTGGCACAACTCTGTCATTTGCTTCACGTTACAGTGGACTGGCCGTTATGTAGCCTCGCGGCATGTTGGTACTTTACAACTTGGATTAAAGAGTAAACCTCAGACAGACTGGGGTTTAAGGTGTCAGCTGGTGCAATTGTGAAGACAGAGTGTCATATCATGCCAAGTTTTCAGAGCAGTTTTTATCCCGTCTTTTTATTTCTGAAATTCCCACCCTGGTCTATGTGCTTCTTTTACCACCCAGAGGACTGCTCTGTGTACAGATGTGTGCGTTTACTCTTCACCTTTCTCTGCTTATGTAACTTTACAGGTTGTAAGCAGCTTTGGTGCTTAGTTTATCAGTTTGAATATAATAATGCTGGCAGCAGCAGGATACATTACTTTAAATGTCAGTGGAAAGAGGACATCACATGGCTTAGTGACAAAATGACAAATGACCTGTTTTGTAATAAGACAGAGTGGCAGCCTTTTCCCCTTTTCATCCTGTAGAAAGACTGTGTTCTGGAAAAATATCAATTTATGGGAAATGTTATGTTATTAATTTAAGAGTGAAATAACAATAACCTAAGTGTTCAAATGTGCTCTAACACATTTGTGCCTTCAAGGAGAACTCCCCCCCCCCCAAAAGTTCATATGGTGTTTTATTATCATTATTATTAATCAACAGAGTGGTGAGAGTGAAAAGCTTGAGTGCAAGTGATGAATGCACATTAACTGAAATATAGATCACAGTAGAATACAATGTGAGTCTATGTAGATGTTATTTTTACATGTTTTTGGGCTTTTTCCAAAAAAAACAACAACAAAAAAATCCCTGCCAGTGCTACAGTTGGTCTGTTCCACAGTGTGCTTATACGACAAGTGTCTTTATGTATTAGTGGGCAGTGGAGAGGTGACAAGAAATGAGGGATGAGAGAGAGAGAGAGACTGACTTTCCCAGCCAGGATCACTGAAATCATAGTATGCGTCTTAGGCCAGTGTAGGACGCCTGTGAAAACTGTGAAACTTTAAGGTCTTCACCAGTAGTGGGGAAAGGAGAAAAAAATTGGGGCCTGAGGAATACAGGACAGCACGGTTCACCTCTAGAAACCAGCACAGTGATGTGAACTCTCCAGGACTTTCTGTAAGCTAGGCAGATAGATCATCCAACAACCCAGGGCCTCTGAGTTAATCACACTTGAATTGAGAAACACATTGTTCAACAGAAGTATCACTATCATCAAGTGTATACAGGGGGATCTGGAAAAGTATCTTGACGTGATCCTCAGTCACATGTGTAGTTTGAACCAGAGAGTGATGCATCTTTGTGATTTGTTTAAATTGTCACTTTTTAAAGAAGAATCGATTCACAAGTGATTTGAAAACAGTCACAAGGGCTAATCTGGAGCTTCTTTATTGGACAGCTTTGCTTTCATTAGACATTTTACCATCAGAGGGAGTTACTTAAAACAAATATGATTCCAGTAGTTTCAACTTTATCTTAGTATAATGGACTTTTTGGCCATGTCTGAGCCTTTTTTCCACATGTTGGGAAAGAGCACAGAGCAGAGTCTACAAATGCTGCAAGACACAGCATCAGAGGCCTCTCTTCACCCCTGAATTGCTTAATCTCACCCTCCTCCATTTTATCAGACAGCCACACCTCGCCTGAGTTAGATGCTTTTTCTGCCCCACCCAATGACCTCGACTTCCCACTACATTAGTCAGCAAAGTGCCATTTCCTGAAAGGCCATGATTACAGTGGCCCCCCGTCAGCGATATTTCGCCGCAGCTAGTCGACTCCTCTGAGATTTATGCAGCAGCTGTGGGGCTGACTGACACCTACAGCATCCAGAGGCCAGGCTGTCAGCACCAGTGGGAGGCTGGTGTTTGGTGTCTGTACTTGTGATGTTAGGTTGGATGAGCATCAGGAGGTGTCACAAAAACACAGGAACAAGCTCTGCCTGACATTTTAGAGTAAAGAGTTAATTTAGCTGTTATGATGTTTTAGTGGCTCTGCGTGAATTTAAAAGGGTGCTGTTATTTAGAGTGCACCTTGTCGGCTCATTTAAAGTTGGCACACTGCTGCACCGCTCCATCTGTGCCGACACTAACTAAAAAAACAAGTTAAATACTAACTACTGTACAGACCACTGTACACAGTGCAGCTTCAACTAACTTTTTTTTCATTATCAATTAATGTACCAATTATTTTTCTATTAATTGATTTATTTCCTTAAAATGTTAAGAAATAGTGACAATGTGGCTGTCCCAACTTCTTGGAGCCTGTGGTGATGTTTGTTTTGTCCAACCAAAAGTCCAGAATGAAAAGGTATTACAATTTAAACTGAAATATGATTTTAAAAAGCAGCTTATTCTCACATTTGAGAAGCTAGAAATACTAAATATTTAGCATCTCTGCTTGAAAAATGACGAAGAATTAATCGATTATCTAAATAGTTCATTTACTAAAGGTTAAAGGTAAATAGAGTTTATTACTGAGAGATAAAAGTAGGAAACATGATAAAAACAACCTGTAAAAAATGGCAAATGGTAACAACCTTTGCATTAAATTGAAATAGCTTTTTAAATGACATTCTCAACATTTTGGGCAAAACAGTGACTCACATTTTTTTTTTTTTTTTTACATTTTTAGCTTTCTTGATGCCTCAAAGCTCATAATCACCAACATTCAGTTGTGTGATCAGGTTTATTTTGCTAATTTAGATTGTGCTTCATCTATGACTCATCATCTTTAAACTACCATTTGCACAGTGCGCTTCTTTAAATACCAAATATATCAGAGCTCCTTAAGCTTGTTAATTGGATCTTGCCAGCAGACTCAACAAAAGATCACTGAGTCACTTAACTAAGCTTATGCACACAAAAGCTTTTTTTTTTAGTTAATTAAGTAGAAATATAAACAAGGATGAATGCTTATCAAAATTAGCTGATGCACTAACAACTTTTAGAAAATCTGGAAAAGTACATCCTCACGACAGGCTCCACTCAGTCCTTGGACCGAGCTCAGTGCATCAGCTCCTGTCACGAGCTGTAGACAGATTGACTGCCGGCCCAAATGGATTTCACATATCCTGATGATGCCCGGTTTTCTGGCCAGCAGATACTGTACTGTATATGAAGCCTTCAATATGAGTCCTGAGCTGGAGCCAAGTACAGAGTAGGCAGACCTGGAGGTGTTGAGCTGTGGAAATATTATGTGTTAAAATTACAGCAACAGAGAAGCTCTTCATACTGACATTTTGACAGTGTCTTCCAAGTCTTACTGAAATCCCTGCCGGGTCATTCCTTTTCTTGTGGCTTTTTTTGCCACTATAGGTAAATCCAACAAGAAATCTTCCAGTGTCTTATGGGTAGATCACAGATGTTGTTTCATCTGACAGAAAAACAAACATCACATGGTATCCTCGAAACATTAAGGCCACGTTTTCCATGAACCCTGTTGCTTCCAGTCAGGACTCTTTCGTCATCTCTCCCCTCCTTTTCCCTGGCATGGCTCTGTTTGTTTTTGAGAGCGAGAAACAGGATATGAGGCGATAATAGCCAATATGTCTTCGGATCATTTGTGCTAATGTATGCCGTGAGAGAGAGTACCTGGAATAGAGCAATATATTACTTTCAAAATAAAACCGTTTCCTGTCACGTCCCTTAAATCAAACAGGAGATTTCAGTGTCATTGGAGCTAAGAGGAAGTGAAGAGGCTGCCAGTCCTTACGGTCAAAGTCTTGATTATTTATGATGGTTATAATTAAAGCTGTCAATATTTTTAGATATGCATGTATTTAGTAATTTTAAAGCTGCAACAATCAGTGTATTTATAAACAATGGATCAGTGACTATATGTAGTGTAAAAGGTGGTGTAGAGTGTAAATCGCTCATAGTTATGAACCCAGATATTAAAACCAGCTCTGTAGTTCCCTTCAGCTCTGCAAAGTGTTTTAGCATCTTTCAGCTAATTGTTAGGTTTTAGGAATTCACTGTTTCTTTTCACCCTCACAGCTCTCATCACTGCTTCCAGCAGCAGCAGGCAGATGTTTTCATCAAAAAAGCTCTGGTTTCCTGCTACATGTCCCAGCTGTTCAATTCATTAGATAACAACAGGATTCTGTGACTTGTTGAATTCAGGACACAGACTTCATTCTTTTGTGATATTTCAAACTCTTCTCTGTAGACACAGTATATCTGTTTGTTCCTCCATGGATTACTCCCAGGGACCTTTTTGCTCAGGACCTCAGAGGTTTGGTCTGAGGAGGTTTTGATGAGCATGTAGTTCTTACGGTATGTGCCTTTGCTCTGGATACACATATGCAAATACACGTTGTGCTGGTAACACATGGGCAAAACA
This sequence comes from Lates japonicus, assembly GCA_033238685.1. Taxonomy (NCBI): domain Eukaryota; kingdom Metazoa; phylum Chordata; class Actinopteri; family Centropomidae; genus Lates; species Lates japonicus. Next base: position 1,648,141 of record BRZM01000024.1, read on the forward strand.
GACACACAAAGATGGATTGCACACCCACTGCACTGACTCATCATTGACTGTTTTTGCTATATATCAGATTTTTCTGTCATCTCAGGGCTGGTTGTCTGGTTGAGACAAGGCAAGGGATTTGTCACTAGGAGGATTTTTGTGCAGTTTACTTACTGATTAGCTCTCCAGTTGATACATGGCCAGGGAGATTGGGAGCCAAACTGAAAGAACAGAGGGACAGTCTTAACTCAGATCATTTCATCCTTCTTTGACAGGGATAGAGTGTTAATCCAACACTTACTGTGACATTGATCAAGCTGTCGCAGTTAAAAGCTACAGGCGAAGTGTCGAGATGCACATGATACTGAGGTTTGAGTTTAATTTAGGAATAGCAGATTTGCTGTTAAAATCAATATTTGTCGTTTCTTTTTCTGCTATTATCATTATCTGCAATTTTTTTATGGACTCTAAATATGTGGCTTTGCCAGTTCTAAAAATAAGGTATCAACTGCACTACTTTTAAAAGTGTGTTTCCATTTCCCTGGGCTATGGATAGTTCTGCTAATATTGAGCAATGGATATCTGTGACTTCACACAGTTCTCAGGTTCCTCTCAAGAAAACCCAGTGCAACAGTGTAGTCTGAAGGAAAGTGTTGCTGCTTTATGAACTTACAGCTGAACTGTCGGGTAAGCTGGCTAATCTTTGACATGCTGTATCCTCCACCAGCTAATTGGCTTAGCTGGAGCTTATTTTGAAGTCGCTCTCCTTTCATTGTGACAACACGAACGTGTTTCAGGAGCAACCTGATGTACTACGAACCATCCCTCTGCCAGTTTCAATAAAGAGACCAAGTGATTTTCATGTAAATGGCCCCTGACAAGCAATCTGCCTGAAAAATCAATTACTGCTGTTGTCGAGAGGATATGAAATAATCTAATAGAATAACACAAAGTGATTCTCTGTCATTGTTTTACTGATGAGGATGAGGACCACTAAATGTTAAGCTGTAGCTCCCTACGTCCAGTCCAGTAAAAAATATTTGTGTATACCTGTATTAATTCGCTTTAAAGCTGTACTCATCAATATTCTTATATTAATAATGGATCAAATGAGTAAGTGTAATGTAAAAGGGGAATTATCACCGTAGCTTATTATCACCTGTCTTTCAGCTAATCGTTTTAGGTTTTCTGCCCAGAACTTTTATGTTTTGATTCATTCTTAGTCTCCAGCAGCAGCAGGGTTTTGTTTCAGAGAAAAAGGTCTAATTCACCAACTATGCTACATGCACACTGACAAAGTTAGTGACTAGCTAGTGAACATGTTAGAGCAGCTAGCATCTGAATAACCAGGTATTTTCCTGAGTTGGAGTCAGTGGAGTCCAAAACAGAGCTGAAAGCAGAATGAATATTGGATTTATAATTATCAGATGGCCAGAAACAAGACACAAAATGAGTTGTCTTTGTCTGCTGGGTGTGTACATAGGCAACTGTTTGCTATAACATTGGCAACAAAAGCTTTACAGAGAGTCAGAAGACACCACTCTCATACCTGTACAGTAAAAATGACGCTCCTGCCAGCTTAGTTTAGCATAAAGACAATATACAGTATACAGGGGTAAGCTAACTTGACTTAATCACAATGCACACAGAATGTGTTTAATATGTTCAAAAACGGAACTGTAAAAATTGTATTTTTCCACTGGTTGCCTGGCAAGACATAGTCCGGTACACAGCCCCCATGACATAGTGTCCAGTCTTTGTGCCAAGCTAAGCTAACCAGCATTGTGCTGTACAAACATGAGAGCGATCGATCATCTCATCCAAATCTCTGCAAAAATAGGCAGAAGTGAGTTTCCCAAAATGCCAAACTATTGCTTTAATTTTAAAATCCTCGTCTATATGTAGCACAAGTTTGAAACTTAATGGGGGCATCACTGCAAGTTTGTTTCCCTGATTTCGTTTGTCTCAAAGCACATCCTCTCCACTGACCTCAAACAACCAAATATCTCTGTCAGGTCAATTTCCTCAGCCCAACTTTCTGTGTCATGGCCTCAGTCCATCCTTCTTTCCTGAACCCAGACATGTTAGCCTCAGCAGCCTGATTAGAGGGGGCAGGTAGAGGAGATTCCTTATAGAAACTGGGACAAACCCTAAAAATGCTTCTAGCCTGGCCCCAGACGTCTGCATGAGGGAAGAGGGGAGACATGAAGGCTGTGAGGCCACAGACTTCACCTTGATTTAGTTTGCAGAAGTGAGGCACGCCTCTCTGTGGAGCCAAGGGTGAGAAACAAGAACTCAGGCACTGCACATATCGATCACAACTGGTGCTTCAAATTGATTTCTGTCAGACTCAAGAGGAGATCATGTGACCCTCTCCATTTAAAGTTTTAAGAGTATAAGTGTTGGAAAAGCAGCAGAACAAACTTGTCTGGTTATATCATCACTGTGAGTCTTGTAATTTGTGGTGTTAGCTTTAATATGAGGCTGATCATTTCTGTTAATTTTCCGTCAGCGGCTTCAAAGCAGCTCATTTGTCAGTGAGGCTGTTTGTTAATTAAGATGTTGAGGAGTTGGACTGATCAGGCCAACTTCAGAAAGTCATGGACAACACTGCATGCCAGATGTTTACCTCCCTCCCTTCTATGTTTGGAGGGAGTCCATGCAGAGATCAGGTCGATTATATTTTGAAGAAACTTGCTGCCTACATTATGTATTAATGAGTATAATTTGGCAGTGTGTTCACATTAGTTTTTCCCATGTGTTCTTGGTAAGCACATTAATGCACAAGTATTTTCCCATTAATGCATTAATCTGCTTATTTTACAGTCTAATTTGCATATGTTTTGATATATTTAGGTAAGTAAGATGAAGCATGAGGGAATGAAAATGTTGCAAATTTTGTATGAAAGTTAGTAGCAGATCCCATGGCTGTGATGAAAACACTGTTTTCAGACACCAGTAGTAGATCATCTTTAGTATTGAAGGCTACATTAAAAAAAGAGCATTGGTTTACAGAAGGTCTATTTACAAAATATTTTAAAGATGTGAGACAAATTTCTTGTAGTTTGATATGAGCAGCCAGCACTGTGTACCTTATTCAAGAGCACATACAAGAAAATGTTATTTTTGACAAGTGTGGTGTGTGGTGAGTGAAAGAGGAGCAAAAGAGCACAGGGAGCTTCCTCCCACACACAGCTGCTGTATCGATCTGCTGGACAACAGCAACAACTCGGATTTGAGCTCCTAGTTTGGCAGGAAATTTTGTCAGACAGTCATGTAGAGGCACAGCCTTCCTCAGTGGCTGTGTTTACATGAGATACATACACAGACACTGGTTTAGGTGTTACTGAGGTTTGTGTTTATATGAACCTTTGATGTCTTTGGACAGTTTTCCTGTGACCGTGAATAAACCAAATGAGAATATTTACTGTGGCTCTTTGGGCAAATGGTGGTGATGTTTAGAGCTGCAATTAACAATTTTTTTTTTACAGTATTGACTCATCTGTTCACTGTTTTCAGATGGATTTTTTAGTCTGTAATATGTCAAAAAAAAAAAGAGAGAAAAAATACACCAATCACAAACCAGAAAAATATTCCCTTATTTATGATATAACAAAGAGATCAGCTGTAAATCCTCACATTTGAGAGGCTGTAACTAGTTAATATTTGGCTATATTTTTGCTTAACATATGACTTCGTTAGTCAGTTATCTTAACTGACTTGATTAAAGGAAAGAGATTTTTTACCTGCAACAAATTTAACAAAAAAACTTTAATGAGAGTGAGAACAAAGTAGCCTATAGTCACGCTTTCCCATCCATAACATTTTGCAGTAATTGAGCTGACGCAGACATAGATATATAGATGTGACTTTTAAAAAGGACAGTCCATTAGTATGTGCTGTATGAATTTTATGAAAATGACTCACTGTCTCCCATGGCCTGAGACCAAGAGAGTGGAACTGACTTTCTGATTTCATCCAGATATAAGATACTGAGCTGCTCAATAGGAAATAAATTTGAAAGACTCTAAAAGTAAAAGCACACATGACGACCTTGTCAAGGTTATTCAGGGCTGGAAACACCACATTACTGTTAAATTATATGGTGATAAAAACTTGGCAAAGTCACTGTGTTTAGACTCATCCAGCAGCATCAGAAGCAGCTTTTAGTTTGCAGAACAGTTTCTCAGTTATTCAGTATATTTTTGGTCCCTATATTGTCCAATCACTCTTACACCATATTACATATTAAAAACTTCTTATTTTGTCCAACCAACACCAGCAGCCTAAATATATCATATTTAATATCACAGAGGACAAAGACAAACAACAGATACTTGCATTTGAGAAACTACAACCTGCACATTTTTTTGGTGCCATTTTTGCTTGCTATATGATTTTAACAATAAAATTAGCAATTACTATTCTTTCAATCAACCTGTCAATTTTTGAATGCATTGTTTTAGCTCTAGTTCTCTTGTTTTTGCCTGTAGTGAGACTGATCTAAACCAGCAGACAAAGTAAGCCCTGCTCTCATCAGAAGAAATCTGAGCTGGATTTTTCTGTCAGACATGAGCTTTTCAAGATTGATGACCCAGACAACACAGGATGAAACTATATCAACAAGGATAATACAGTATATTTATTCCCATCAGGGTGGGTTACAGTTCAGTTATTTACATACCAATAATGTTTTTGTTTTGTTGTCTCTACATTGTGTATAAAGTTTTTTTTTATAATTTTTTTTTACAGGCGGCAAAACCTTTTTGATTTCTTTCTTTTTTTTTTTAACAGACCAGTAAAAACATGCATTTCTTCAAGCTCCACATGACTGATTCCTTTATAGAAATGTCATTATGTAGTTGAAACATTAGCTTGGTATGAAAAATGAGGCATGAGGCAAAGGTCATGTGCCAGTACAATCATGACCTTCACACTACAGTGATGCCATTTGTATAATTGCTGTCAGCCTTTTTGTAGCTTTAGCTCAGAACTGTACAAATCTTACAGGTGTCAGTGTTGAAGGCAGACAGAGCTATTTGAAAGCTCCACCTGTAGGCAGATCCCAGAGGCTGCAGCGGAGCTTAGAGACTAGGAGGCCTTCACAAGTGTGAGTAATAGTTCTGAATTACAGTCAGTCTGGAAGCCTGCCTGGGGAAGAAAGCCATGGCGAGCTCTTTGTTACGGCCCTGTGTCTGAATAATAGTGTCTAGGTATCTACCTCACACTCACACCCCTGCAGCTGCCACCCGTTGGGTGTCAGCCCATTGAGCTGACACAGTGTTTGATTAAATTCAGAGTGACAGAGGACCTCAGTGAGGACATGCAGGTAGAAACATGGCCTCCCCACCATACACTGTTCTTGATTCTGGGTCTGTGGCCAGACTCACTTTTAGCTGAGAAAGTAGTGCAAGGTGGTTTGCCTGTTCATTATTAATGGCAAGGTCAGTCAGTTAGTCCACTTCCCTGGTTCAGGCTGAAATATCTCAACAACTACTGGATTGCCATGGAATTTACTACAGACGGTTGTGTTCTCCAGAGGATGAATCCCACTGACTTTGATGACAACCTGACTTGTTAAGATCACAGTCATGGTGCTGACTGCCAGTTTATTGTAAGAGCTTCACCATTGTCATGTTGATTTCAGACATAGTCAGAAGTAGAAAGGACTATTAAGATATGGCCAGTAAAGGGACAGTTTATTGACAGTAACTGGACTGTTACAGTAAACACACACAGCTGAAGCCTTTTCATCCCAAATCCCCTTTAGATGAGGCAGCAGTTGGACAGAGCACTTAACTCTGCTGGCAGAGTGGCCATTTACAGAAAGCCCAATTCAGACCTTAAATGTGCCTCGTGTGGTTTACACAAGTGTATCCCACTACATAAGCTCTACTTTGAGAACTGGGGTGAGTGCTGTCTTGCTAGAAGCACACTTAGGATTTAGAATCTGAAACCCACACCCATGACATTTTAAAATCAGCATACGAACATTAAATATTCATCAAATATGACATTTTCCTTTCAGTCAAGAGGACATGAAGTTAATTTGGTAATTAGGGTGTTCAGTTCATGAGTTAATGAGTCTATTCTCGTGTTTGTAATTTTATGTAATCATTAAATGAAAGTGATACAAGAGTGTATAGATGTTGCCAAGAATTGCACTGAGATTAGAAGACACCCTTCACATTCTGAATTTGCTAATGGACAAGGATCACTGAACTGTGCCAGCTTTAAAACAAAGCTTTCTAGAGTCAGATCACACATGAAGATCCCTTTTTCCCATCTGCATTTTAGCAAGTCAGTGAGCTGATTTCAAATGGCATTTGAGGATCTTGTAAATCATCTCAAGTCTTTATCTCTGCTGCCTGGTGCAGCTCCGATATGCAAAATCAACAATTGGTAACACAAAGTTGCACAATCAAAGGCACATCAAGCTGTGGGTTTTCTAAATGTCAGATGCTGTTCACTGACTGTCACAACATAAATGTTCTGTTTGGAGGGTGACTCAGCCTGAATAAATGTTTCCTAAAAGAGAATTTTTTTCAATTATTTTGTTGTAATGAACGATATGAAATAGTCACATTTTTAGGATTGTGTTAAATAATTTTGCTTTTATTCAACTAATATTTCAAGGACAATTTCTGATTCACAAAGAGGGACCACATCACTTATGAATTGGCTTACTGGAACAAAGTTCTGTATGGAGAGATGTAGATGAGTAGAGAGTGTCAATGATGGAAAAATGAAATGAAAGTTGAGGACAATCTGATGAATAGAAGGTGGTGGGTGGACAAGTGAGTAAAAGGTGGTAGGTTAAAAATTCAGGGAACCTAGTGGGTGTAACATTTTGGGGAATGTATTTGTTTACCCTCATGCCAAGAATTAGATGACAAGGTCAGTACTACTCAAATGCAGAATCTGGCTGTTAAATACTAGGCTATTACTGCTAAATACTAAACAACAACCAGCAGCTGGTTAGCTTAGCTTAACACAAACACTAGAGGCAGAGGGAAACAGCGAATAGGCCCAGTCCCCGTTCCTCTAATGGCTTGTCTTTCTTCACTTATGGTTGTTTTTCTGAGGGAGAGGAGGGTGTTCTTTTAAGAAATCCAGAGGGAGTTAAGAATAAGCATAAGTGATATATGAATACAAGGTGCTATCAAAAAGTTCAGAGACGATGCCTAAAACAAGCAAAAACTGCACCTGATATAAATTTTGCTGCCATTCCCTTTTAAGCAGTCACCTTGTGCAGTGACATACTGCTACCAGCACTCCTGTTGCACTTAGAACACTCTCTGGAAGCCCCGCTCTGTAAGCGCATCAAGCATGAACTTCGACTTGCGCCAGATCTTATCCACTGTGACAAAACGATGACCCCTCAGCAGTTCAGTTTCATTTGTGTTGGTGTGGCCAAAAAACGACACAAACGTGCAGGTCGCTTGTGCTGAATGATGTCTCTCAGACTCCTCAGAACGGTGCAGTAGAACTCAGCCTTGACAGTCTACCCTGGGGGACGAATTTTATGGTGCACATGTTGATTGCCGTGTAGTGTGAAATACTGACTCACGAAAGTTACTGCTTGCACCTGCTGCATGCGCATTACTGTGCCGCGCTCCGTCAGTCTTGGAACTTTTTGATTACACCTCATTAAAGTTAATTAAATTTGAGTGAGAGAGAGTTTTGAGGTGGCAAGATGTAAGACATGTAGTTATTATAAACAAGACTTCCAGATAACACATTAATAAACATAAACACATGTATGCTGAGTACATCCAGGTTTTTAGCACATGATACTAACTGCTTATTACAGTATTTGTGGGGAAAAAAAACAAACAAAAAAAACTAAACAAAAACAAACCCTGGCTTTTTGTTTCCAGCCCTCAGTCGTGCACTGCTCCTCTGCCCACAGAATGACACAAATCAAGCTGCAGGATACACACACCTGTCATCAGCCACTGTTAAAACACCTGGGAACATTCAGTGGGCAGTTAGAACAGATAATTACCCAGAGCTTTTTACTTAATGTCCATTAGTGCCTCACAAGGGCTTAAGAGAAGAAAATATAATTAAACTCCTAGTCACTGCCTTCTAAGTCAGTCATCATGTACAAGCTGTTTGAATAAGTATTAAGTGTTTGCACTGGAAGGAATGAGACAGCAACAGACAGTAAAACCAGCTTGTATGTTGAACACCCACATCAGACTGCCATCATCCAGTCTCTGTCAGTGTCCTCTTATCTGTGTTACTCTTGTCCTGTTTTTTTTTTTTTTTTTGGGAAATTTGTCTAAATGTGCAAACATATTTAAATGTGTTTCCACAATGTTTGTTTTGTCTGTCGTTCCCTCCATCACAGCGTGTCTCATTGAAACTGCATTGTCTTTCCAGGTGGCGAGCGTAACTGTGGAGTACATGAGCTGATCTGCGTCAGAAAAGGTAGGGCAGATCAGAGCTCTGGGAGGTTGCCTTTGACCCAGCACTGCACCTCCCACTCCACCTTCCTCATCAGCATTTATCACTGTGAAACTGTCACCGTTAAAAACTCGTCCCTGTTCTCGTGTTCCACTGTTGTGCTGCCTTCACTATTGTTGGGCCGTGCTGTTTTTGTTTCGGTCATCTTTTGTTCTATGAGCCCGCTGCTTCTGTTCATTGTTTTAACAGAACTATCTATAAAGTTGAAAATGTTTAAATGAACTTCAGAGGACTTGAATTTGAAACATATTCTCACAAGTCAAACCAAGTATGAGAAACGTCCCGGAATGAGAACCTGTGTAAACAAAAATAATCAAACATTCATTTGCATGCTGTAATCTAAAGTGTTACCAGAACATTAGAGGGAATAACAACAAAAATAGTGTAATACTGCTGTTGCATTACTGCATTATTTTGTGGATTTATAGTTAAAATAACTCATGCTTAATTTACGTAAGAACAGATGAACTACACTTGACTGTATGTTTGTGTCATTTTAAAGTAATAATTTGCAACATTTACACGTTTTACGTGATTTGTTTTTGATGTGACTGCACATATAGAAGGTCATGATGGCTCTGCAACTTCAAAGAGTTATAAAAACAAGCTTTTAACAAATCAGGGTGGTTAGGATAATTATAATTTTGCATACTCAGTACTTAGTGCCTCTCTTTGCCATGGCATTCTGGATGGAAATCAGACTCTTAAACCAAAAAAATGCTCAAGTGGATTCGGAGGGTGCTTATCACGGTGTATAAGCCAGCTGAATGCTCTGGTTGTGTAAGTGTGTGTGTGTGTGTGTTTAATCATTTGGGTCATCCCATGTGCTTTTTGTGATTGTTGAAGATTGGTTCCAGAGGGGTGTGTGTGTGTGTGTGTGTGTGTGTGTGTGGTGGCTACACGTTAGGTATTGTTGTTCAGAGCACTGAACATGCGTGGGAGTATGTATGTGAGTGCTGGTGAGAGTGCTTATGGGCTGCCTGTGGAGTGTGTGGGTGTCTTTGTGGTTTTGAGATGGTTTTGTGCTTTTTGACATTCAACATGGCAACTGTTTCCATGTGGACAAAACACAACAAAGACGATGGAGATGAGCAACAATGAATGTAATGAACAAGCATAAATAGCAAGGATATTTGTCAAAACTCCAAACACCAAAGTACATGAATTTTACAGTTGCATGCAGTAGGTTTTCCTCTTTGTAGACAATATTCATACAAATATCCTATACCCTCCTTAACTCTAAACCTAAATAGGAATCTAGCGTTACCTCAGCATCATCCATCCATCTGTTTTTTTAGCCACTTACCTGAGTCAGGTTGCCATGGTAACAGGGTCAGCTGAGCAGCCCAGATGTCCTTTTTCCCCAGCAACGTCCTCTTGTTTCTCCTGGGGGGGATCTCTAAGTGCTCCCAGGCATTCTGGGAGGTGTAGTTCTTCCAATGTGTCCTATGTCTTACCAACATCAGAAATCCCTGTGTTGAGAGCTGACAGCTGAGGAGGGACATCAGCTCTCACTGTCATTGTTGAGACTGTCAAACAAATCATCTTTTGCCGCTCATCAGTCGGCAGCTGTCAGATGGCTTTTTTTGTTTAAATGACAGATGAAGGCATGTCCTTGATTTTCTTGATCATGATGGTAAAATCATGAACATGTTCTTTATTGGTTCCTGCTACAGATGCAGTTCCATAGAGACCAACATGATGGCTGTCAGAACCAGTCAAGATCACACAGGTCAAACCAGATGCTTCTACCTGTCTGTCAGCTCTGTTAGAATATATGTTCAGCGTCCTGAATCAACTGTTAAGTGAGTTAAAAAAACAAAAAACATCTTCATCCAGTTAATGTAACCTGTAACCTAATTTTTTTAAGCTTTTGGTCTGACAGACCTTTGTCATAGCATTAGTCATCTGTTAACATCAGAGAAGTTTGCATCATAGATCATCTCAGATTATCAGCAAGCAAAACAGGCACATTGTGAGGGCTGCAAACACACGTTTGTCATATATGTCCTGTATGTAAGAAGGAGATGAATCCCTCATTCCTTTATCCTCTATTTACTATCATAATTATCATAATCACAAGAAGAATGTGATGCTTGTGAGTTTGTTACACTGTGGTAAATTCCTAATATTTAATATTTTTACGTGATGAACCACACATTTTCCCCAAATCCACTCCAAACATAACTTCTAAAGAAGCTGACTCTTACAGAGGTGTGTGCTACAGTAGAGAACCAGAAAGTTTCTTTCCAACATAACTGTTCTCTGTGCTTCTTGTGTAACAAAGTCTTTTATTGTTTAAAATTTTCGTGTGACTCATCATTCAATCTCCCACATATTATTCTCAGTATTTTAATGGAACACAGTTCATTTGGTGAAGTAAGCCAGACAGGAAAAATTAGAAATCATGATAGACATCCTGCACCACGCAGCACCTACACTGTATTACAGCACCAGTTTGCTGTAGCAGCACTAATATCAGTGAGGAAACATGGTGCAGTGTTTGAGTTTGGTGAAGGGAGTAAAAGAGAGGAATGACGACTGAAAACAGAGTTTGTTTATAGAATAAGACAAAAAAAGACATATTGTAGTCTTAAGTCGGGGAGTCCAAAGTAAAGAGAGAAACTGTCTGTGGGGTTCTGTGATTCAATATTCTTTTCCCTGTTCGAGCCAGTTGGGGAATTATACAGAGCAGGATCCCGCTCCATCTGTGCTGTGAATAATTCAGCCAACAGTGAGAATCTGGTACAGCGTGAGCAAGACAGGCATTCCCATGGGATAACGCCTCCTGCTCCCACCTCACCATGTGACCAAAAGGAGCTACCAAACAATCCAGGCTCATTATGGCCCAGGCATATTTAACCGAGAGAAGTTCAAACAAACACACATCTGTGAAAGCTAAAAAGTCAAGGCAACCACGAGTCAGAAATAATAGCTCACAATAGGTTATGTAACTTTCTTTTCTTGTTCTTTAGGTGTGAAAGAGCTTGGCTGTGAATATGTAACAGGCTTATTGTTGAAGCAGACTGGACTGTTTGTTACACTTCTACTCCACTTACCAAAGCATGGACTTTTGTTCACTGACTTCATGTACAAAACTGAACTTTTCCAGAACTAGACTGAAAGTTTATTACCTCTTTATTTCTCATGTGCACCTGACAAAAACCTAATAAACACATAGTAATGGAGTGAAACAAATGCTACAGTGAAGGCAGTAAAGTTGTTCACAGTGACACTAATGGCTGAGTCCAGTTAATTGTTACAGGCATTACACTGCCAATATAAATAACAGAAAGCACATCATCATCATTGATCGGAAAATAAGATGTCAGCTAAGTACACTCTCTTGCCAAATGAGCTCATTATCTCCCCTCTGTACCAAGGCAGTCATTTAGTTTAACTGAACATATACTGATTTTCATGTTGCATAGAGCGTAATTCATCATGGGGGATGAGCTCAGCAGTAATTTGAGGAGTGAACAATGAGTTCCTTCTAATTGCACTAAAAATCAGTTGTACTTTTCCTCCATGTTTATTTTGTGTCTTTTCTCACTTCTGTCTCATATGACCCCTCAGTGATCTCACTGGTTTTTTGAAGTGAATGCGTCTCAAATGTTTCCATTGCTGCTAATATAGAGGGTGCAGTACTGTTGCACTGAATGTAAATCAGTCCTTTAATTATAGAGCATATAGTCAGAGTTTTAAAGGTGCTATATGCAAGTTTTCTTCGGTATTAGGTTAACCTGCTTATCAGTCTAGAAGAAACTTTGAGAGTTTAGCATTAAACTTAATTCCTTAACTCAACAAGTAGTGGAAAGCAACCCCAATGTAAACTCCTGTTTTGCTTCTGTTTCTATCACTTAATAGTCAATAGTGAGTCACTCTGTCCTCAGTCCAGTGTGAGTGGATGAAGAAGTAGCCCTGCCAGAGAGTATATTCTAACTTATTGTCTTGTAAACACAACAATGGCTGCGTGATAAGTGAACAGATGTGATGTAGCATAGCAAAAACATACATATAGCACCTTCATTGGCTATTGGATGGGTGCATTTTCAATTTTAGTACTTGATTTTTATTTTGAAATTATAAACAGATAGGAAATCAAACTATATTAGTCCACCCATGATGCTTTAAAGGTGCACTCCACCAGTTTTACACATAAAGGTTTGTATGCAGCTGTGTAAACAGTTGTATAAAGTCTTTAGATCGGACATGGAGTTTAAACACCTATATCAGAAACTCTGTATTACAAACTGCAAGCATGGAGTTTGGAAGATTTAGAAATTATCAGTAAGGGAGGTTCAGAATAAATAATGTGATCGATTGCATCATGGGAATTATGTGTTCCCCAGCCTTTATGGAGGTGCAATACTAAATTGATGGAGTTACTCTTTGAGACAGTATTTAAAATCCTAAATACTTAAAAAACAGTTTAACTTTGATCATTTCAAACATGGAGTCACCAGCAGTTAGTTTAATTATAAATCCTTGTCAGTGGTTTGCTTTGTCCTTTCCACTGCACTTCACAATCCAAATCTCTCTCACTACCATCCTGTAGATGGTGGAGAGAATACAGAGTGGTGCTCACACACACTCAGGTTTCTGTTTCTGTTTCAGCTTTTGTGTATTTATGCTGTGTAGAAACTATGTTGTCCATCCTGCATGTCCTCTGCAACACTGAGTATCAGGGAACATTATTTTTCATTTTATTATTCCATAGTACATCACACTGGGTTTGCTTGGTTAATGGTCCACATTGTACTCTCTGTAGTATAGAAATGAAACTGTCACAACAGTAAGCAATAGCTCTGCAGTTTCCTGAAATGATGTGGTGCAATTATTTAATGTTCTGTTCATTTGCAATAACACAGTCATCCTGCAGTCACTGTGTGTGTCACACTCAACACAAATGGCTTTAATACAGGGGCCTTTACTGCCATTGCACACAAAGTGTTTATAGCCTCATAGCCCTTAGTAGCATCTGGATAGCATGGAGGCAGTTTCCTGTTTAAATTACACAGGATGCCTGATCTATGAAGCTATAAAAATTATTTGTCAGATGTGCCCCTACTTGTTGAACAGTAAATTCCACTGACAGCATAAGACGAGATGCAGTCAGTGTATAGCAGCTCTTACATGACAGCTGTTTGCAATGATGCTGCACTCCTTTCACACATATTAGTCTCATGTGTATTTACACGAGGCTAATATCATTTTGCACCCTTCTCTAACTTGTTCTTGGTGTCTCATCAGTTGTCTCAGCTGGTTCTCATTACGCTGGGAAAATAAGGCAGAAATTTCCCTCAAAGTGACATTTTAGTATGATAGAGCGTTTTCACTTATTAACATGTAACAGTTTGTGAATTATCAGTGACCCACTCATAGTCTGGAGACATGCTGTTAACACGACAGAACCGAAGTGAATTCTGTAATTTTGTGCCCCTGATTAAAACGTGTTACTTTGCCCATGTAAAATGTCAAATTAATTTCCTGAACACAGCAGGGGGTCATAGCAGATCTCTTTAACTGAGGACTGATTGCTCCTGAACTTTTGGAGAGGTCTTTAGAGTGGAAATAGTCTACTAAATGATTATATTTTTCTCAGTTTGAGAAGGGTTACATGAAATAGTTGGCAGCTGTCGAGGACAAAGATGTTAAGCTCATTTAATCACTTTGCTGTGACAAAGATTGATCCACTATGAGCTGAAAAACATAACGTTCTGAGACAAGAAATCTCCCCTGTGGCCACACCTGATGACAACATAGCACCTCTTTGAGGGTGTTGGAAGGTCGTATGTGAAGTGGAAGGTCATGCGGCTGGTTTTCATCTGTCGTCTTTAATACTTTCCATCAGCACGGTTCATCATTCTGGTTTAACAAATCCTGTCTGCATCTAATGATCTTTATTTCCAAAGCAAACTGAACCTGCTGATGTGTAGCAGGCAGCGTTGCATTTAATGAGATTTGACTCGCCTGTGTGTCTGGAGTGATGCTGCACCTGAACCTGTTGCTATGGCAACCAACAGGTTGTGTCCCTAGACTGATCCAACCTGTGTCTTTCTCTCCTCTCTCTCATGCACTTGTTTTCTGTCCAATCCAGGCCGATGAAAGGGGGCTTTTTTTTGGGGGGGGCATTAATTTTAATATCAATAAACACCAATTCACATAAATAAAACACCCACTTTTTCTTTATGCAGATATTACTAAATTCTGTCAAGACAGCAAATTAATGCATTTCCCAAAATGTTTAACTATTAGTAAACTTGCCCACATAGATAGGGAATAGATACAAACATTACTGTTGTGACAGAAAGTAACAGTTTACTAGCAATGTGTATGTGTGTGTAAAGCTGAGAAATAGAATCAGTAGCAATACCATTTGCAGTAGAGTGGAGAATCACCTACTTTTTGTTTACCAAAAATGCCAAAAGTTGTTTTTATGATATTGTGTTGATATTTAAAATACCAAAGAACAGTCATTTTCATTTTCATTTCAGTTTCTCCAGAGGTGCTGGGGTTTCTGACAGCCATCGGACTCTTCATCATCCTCATGACCCTCCTGTTCTGGTACCTCAACAACAAGTTGGCACTAGAGAACCCAGGGAGCCTTCAGTGCCTTGATGACTTCAGGAAAAACACAGAGCTACAAGGTAAGGCTCCATTTATACACATAGATGTGGTTTAATACACTTACCCCATGATAAAGTTTCTCGTATGAAAAATTGCCCACTGGACATTTCACCATAATTATTGTTGATATCACATGAATCTTGGATTTTCCCCTTTTCAAATGTCATTTTTATGCTTATAGTCAAGTTTAGATTGGTCTCTGTGAGTGCTACAGTGCCCAGTATTTAAGATACATCCCTGGTAGTTGCCTCTTGGGATACTTGGGCCTACATTGTTTTTTTTTTTAAATTATTTTTTTGGGCTTTTTCACCTTTATTGAGAGGACAGTGGAGAGGAGACAGGAAACAGGGAGAGAGTGGGGGAATGACACGCAGTAAAGGTCCGGCCAGACCGGGAGTCGATACAGGGACCAGCTGCTCAGAGCACTTAGGCCCATGTGGTACGCGCCCCAACCATTCGGCTATGGGGGCGCCCTGGGCCTACATTGTTTTGAGTGATTGTAGACCATTAGCATGTTCTGTATTTTTGGACAAAATCTAATGAGGTCTGGTGGGATGTCTGGGTTCGAGAAAAGAGATTTTCATTTGCAAATATGTCACATTTCACCTGACTAGTGTGGAATTGGCGGATAGTGTATAACACAAACAGTAGATATTTTATATATATTTTATTTTATGATTGATTGAAAGAAACAGTATTTTTTGTGATACAACTAAAATTTAGAAATTCAATTAAATTAAACTACATTTACACTTGCAAACAGCCAGGATTGTATCATTACCTTTTCCAAGAGCTTCTAGAGGTTTCACCTAGGCTCTAAATCAGCTAGACTCAAGTCACTTGTAAAATTTCAGTCAAATTATGGTCAGGTGCCACTGACTACAGCATGAGGCCTGACCTCTGCATGGAAACATTTTCCACTAGCACTGGCCTTTCTCAACCCATGAGGGGATTACTGTTGCTGACAGATGTAGGGCTGTTTACTTGTCATCTGCGCACAGGGCTTCAGAAGTTTAAAAGGTTGGTGGCCCCGGGGAGCCCCCACAGGGAGTCGGCTCTACCACCTGGTAAACATTCACTTAAAAACAAAGGGAGGCAGTGTGAAGTGGTGAGGTGATTGTTCTTGGTGTCTAGTTATTTTCTTCTTTATCCTTTTGTAGAATCATGGTTTTAATGGCAACATGGGACAATTTAGTTTATTTTTCACAGACTGTGTTAAATTATAATGTAATATAGTGAGCAAAGTTTTATCTACTGTCCTGTCTGTGCCACAACTTGTAGTTTTTAGAATGAGACAGTTCTTTAATAGATGATAAGTCTTTTATTCTTTTTTGCTTTATGCTCTCAAACTGAACACTTTTTACAAAAACAGTTTGTTTGGGGAGATTTTTCAGTTTGTCATTTTAACACTCTGCTTCCTCCTGCTGGATTAAACATGAAAGTACAACTGGTGCTTCAGTGTTTGGTTAACATAAAAGCATCTAACGACATAAAGTATATTGACAAACACAACATCGTCAAAAATACATTTGTATAGGGGAATTAACTTCACATACTGTATATATTATAGGACGTGCCAATAATATTTGTTTTCCTCAAGAATATACTGACAGATTAGAACCTTCTGTGATTGTGGCTGTTTTCCCTTTTCTATTTTTCATTTATCCCTCATATCAGTATATTGGGAGTGGACAAAACATTAGAAATGCCACTCAGTGTAATTCTGTCTCAATTAAGACCACTTTTATATGTAACTATAGCCTCAAAATTATCATATAGACAATGAATATTTAGGTTACAAAAAGATATACTTTATATTTTGGAAAGATATAATTTATAAATTGGTATATATCATTTGTATATTAATCTTAGATTTCTCTGCATGGAAGATATATATTCCTCATATATTTCCATAAATAACTTTATCTTTCATAACAAGGCACTGTGTTGCATAATCTGTGATTATGATTATAGACACAGCACCATGGCAACATTATTGCTGCAAGAAACCTTCATTGAGCCCTCAAGAATCTGTACCATGACCATATCTGTCCACTGTTCAGATACTGCAAATGCTTCACCTGAACTTAAATCTTAAATGTAACTATGGCAACCTGATGCATTTACATCTGATATATGATTCTGAATTATTGTGCCTTATCGTTTAGTAGGCAAGCTTGAAAGCACTGGTTATTGTTACATGTCACACAAAGCAGTGTTCTCCATCTGCTGGCTTAAAAAACAGAACTCTGAAAAATATTGTTTCCTTGTTGACATCTTCTCTGTAAACAATAATATGATTTGTTATGTGAAAAATATCAAAGATGATCTAGAGGAGAGTTAGACAGAGTAGATGACAGAGATATGGAGACATACCATTACATTTCCATGAAACAGTTCAAATATCCAAACTATGAAAAGTGAAGCTACCTACCTTGTCAACAGCTTATCCATCTCCTGTTTTCATGGGAGTCCTTGATAAGGATTTAAAAACAAAACAAAACAAAAACATCAGGAACCTCACTGTGTGACAACACCCAGGACTATTAATGGAAATTAATCATGACTTGTCAGTGACTTCAGCACATACACAACACTGGAGGATGGTCTCCATACAGGAGAAATGAAATAAAATCCAGAAAATTGCATCGCTGGATGAGAGTGCAGATCTTCCTTCCTTCTTTGATTTTATTCATTTTTGATTGTAGCATCTTTACATCTTTTTTTGTTTGTTTGTTTTTTGTTTTTTGCTTTTTTGAAATTAAATTACTATGTTTTGTCCACCATCACCTCAGTTATTTTGTTACAACTGATGCAATATTCTCAAAATCTTCATTTGCATTTAGAGATCTGTATAACTAAGTGTCATTCTGACAATGCAAAATTTGGGCCAGTAGAAACTGTCAGTTGACTTGATTTCAATCAACAACCAACTCCCTTTGATTAAAAGAAATCATTTTGCATCTCAGTAACCAACCTACAGTAACCAAGCCATCATCCTGTACTCCAAACAGACAAGGCCTACTCTGACGCCGACCTGCAGGGCTCATCATCGGACAGCGAGGATGAACTGATGGGTCAGTATCAGGAAGCAGTCAGCCGCTCCCAGGGCCTCCGGGGAGGAGCCAAGGCAGCCGCTAATGTCAAACACGCAGGAGGTTTCAGCTGGGAGAGCCGGCAGAAGTACAGCCCCCTGACCGCTGATTATGACGGCTATAGCAGTGAAGCTTCGGCTGACGATGGTAAGTTCTGTATCTGTGAATCGAATTAGGAAAACTAGTATTATTAGTATTCATATAAGTGTTTTGAGGTTATTGCTCCTTAGAGTCACTTTGAATCTCTGGTTTATTTTTCCAAGAACATCCACTAAGGATTCCTCAACTGTACAATCAAAAGTTGCGGTGAGATTAGTACAGATATTTCCCTCTTATCACTGCAGTAAGCTTGAGTCAGATGCACAGACTCTCCTGCACCTCCACCATGCCAACAAACACGAGCACACCACACACAAGGAACACACTGATACACACTGTCAGTTAATCCAGAGAGGTGATCAAAGCGTAGCTCCCGTTCAGCACACTCTCCGTGGGAGGGTTGTGAAACAGTCAACTGTCTGCATAATCTGCACAGCCGCAGCCTCACACTCTTCTTTTTTCTTTTCTTTTTTCCTTTTTTTATTTGATGCATATCTGTTTTTCATCTGCCAGACTCGCCATCAGAAGGGGTTTACCGTGGTGGATGGAAGTCTTTTCTTTTTCTTTTTTTTCTAATTTCAACATAAACCGGGCCACGGGAGAACACTGGCACTGACCTATTTGGATAAGTCAGTTTGTTCTCTTATTCATCTGTTAGAATACTTGACTGGAAGAGTGTGCTGTTGATTTATTTGCCTTTCTTAAAGTACCATACACATTGCAACCAAACCCTGGATGTGAATCAGTCATTTAAAGCATGTAATGCATTTTATATGTAGGACCCATGTATTTAGATCATATGGTTCTAAAATGAGTGACAGAATGAAAAGATGAATGTATCTTTTAAGTCTTTGTGCCTTTAAGTATTTAAAGCTATAGTCTGACATTTCAAGAAATACATTAATTCAGTTTCCTGCTGAGAGCTAGACAAGAAGCTCAGTACCACTCTCATGTCTGTACGCTAAGCATGAAGCTACCTCCAGCAGCTGGTTTGCTTAGTTTAGCATAAACAGCTAACCTCCCTGTCAAAAGGTGCTAAAACACACTAATTAACATTTTCAATTGTATTGGTTAAATTTGTACAAAAACTGACCGAGCTGTATGCTATGTGCTGGACTGTTTGTCAGCCAGGATTAAAGCATTAAAAGCATTAAAATCAGGGGCACAAAAACACAAAACAGCACAAAAGCAGCACAAAACAAAACAAAATAAATCAGGTAAGTCACTAAAAATTGTTGCAAGAAATGTAGAAGCAATTAAAAAATGGAACCAGGATGTTACAATTTCTAACAACTGCTTTCAACAGCCATTGATAGATTATTTTGATTTATATAAGAGATAGTCAATCAGTTAAAAAAGAGTTAAGATATCTTGCGGAGCTCAGATTCTAATGCTGCAGTTTTGTTTGGACACATACAAAGATGCAAATGTGGTATGCTGTGTTCCACATCCTCAGACAGGAATCAGTCGTGTTTGTGTCTGACAGTGTTTTTCAAAGACAAAAACAATCTAATCTTTGCCAGGGTCCTCAACTGGTGAATCATGTCTGAACCAGCTCTGTGTTATATAAGACAGTGGGTTCCAAAGGCTGAGTGTCTGGCACCGTCTATTTAAAGCAATGTTTGAACGCGTAGCTGAGGGATAAATAGTGCATGACATGCTTCTGACTCCATTAGTAAAGAAGCAACGCACTGTACAAGGTTGTTGTTATGCAAGTGCTGCAAAAGTTGCGTGTCTCCTCATAACCACTAGATGGTCTCGCATCCTCAGTCAGAGCTCAGATATATGGGACCAGAGAGGGAAAGTAGGGCTGTTCAGTGTTATCATATTTAATGATTTTCAGGTCATTTTAGAAGGCATACACAGACATTTCATGAAAATAACCTCACTCTTGTAATACTCACAGGTTTGCTCTTAGAGGACATGTGAAAAAACAAAATGCTACAGCTTCATTTAATCTCTGTCTCACAGCCGCAGTGATTCTTCATTTTGAGGCTTTAAGGATAAGAACTAATCAATGATTCTTGGCTGACAGTCAAGTGGCTCGCTGACAGTGGTGAGAACAAGCAATCTAGATTACTGATTAGTTGCTGTCCACTAACACTGACAGTTTGTCAGAAAATCAGATCACTGTTCATTTAGCTTTGTGCATGTTACCTGCATGTTATCCCCACCATGTTGTTTAGTTTATTCAACTTAACAGTCAGTGATTTTGCTGATGTTTTTATGTGGATCTGTATGTTACTTTCAGAAATCGTGTTTTTAAAGGTGCAGCCTGTTGCTGTTGATGAATGACAATGAATTAATTTTCAAATTAAGTTTAAACAACAGTGTATTTAAATGAGATCATTATTTATAACAGTGAGTTTCAACCTCTCTGGCTCATGACCCCTTCAGAATTATCAGGGCATCAGTTAACAGTCATTTTCCGTATTGATCAATCTTCAGATTATTTTCTAGATTAACAGATTAAAACTTCCTCCCCAGTCTAAACTTTATGGTAGCTGGTCAGTATGAATCTGTCCTGCTATTGACTTCTTGCCTTTTCTTTAAATGGCTCTGAATAATGTGTTTGTCAGGATCTTAGACATAAAATAGCACCTTTAAATAATCCAAGAGGTTTTTTTTTTTTTTTTTTTTAATCATGGGTACAACAAAAAATGGATAGCCTATCTCCACTGACCTTTAACTAGACAGCAAAGGCTTTTTCAGTATATGCAGTTCACACTGCATTCAAGACATTTTTGTTTTTTTGGACAAAGCCATAGCTGACTTATTTTCAGTAGCAGTAAGATTATGTAGTGTGGCTTCCTTGTGAGGGAGAGAGAGGCAGGGATTTGAGTCATTGTGCCTGGCAGCAATAATTTGAAATTTACTTGGTTTATTTATATGACAACATTTTAGCAATGAAAGGTCTTATGTTTGTTTTTGTGTGAAATACCCTTAAAGGTTTGAAGGATTATATTGAAAATTCAAGGTTTGAAGGAGATTATTTCTCCCTGTAAAATAAAAAGGGGGCACTAAGAAAACGTATCTGAAGAATTATAATCAGGTTACTTGTAATCCACAACACACTAATCTAATCGTCACTGAGTGAAGTGAAAACTCTGTCCATGCATGGCTGCACTTTGGTTGAAAGTACTTTAGGTTCATTATTTTCCTCCCTGTGGTAAGGCTTTGATGGCTGTGGTTTTCTCTCCCAGCAAGCCATCATGGATCAGCAGTGATGAAGTAGCAGCCTCATGCCAGTACGGCATCAGGTCGCTCTTTCTCTCCAAAAGAGAAAAGTAAAAAAAAATGTAGACATAGGTTGTTTCCAAGATATAGTTGAAGGGCGTTTTTATTTACTCTCAGGGTAAACTTCATTTCATTAATATCAAACAAGCTGTTGTAAAAGTTCTGAGGTGCCTGTAATATTTTCTCCCAACTCCCACTGCTGCTTTTGTTTGTCTGTGAGTATGAAGAGCTTCATCCTCAGGACATATGTATTATACATGAGGAGGATTGTGCAGAGGCTGCAGAATCAGGGAGGGTGGGTGCCCCGGTGGCTCCGCTCCCAAAATAGGAAGCCTCCCAAAATAGGAAGTAAGAAGGCAGTAAGTCACAATGTTTTTTATGAGGACAGAGGTATCATGAACAATTTCAGTTTAAATTGGATTATTAAATAGGATTATGTTATCAAACAATTTAATGAAAAGGAAATTATTGAATTTAAACTCTGTTTTCATTATAACCACTTCTCTGCGAAGAGCAGCCAGGCACAGTAGATCTTGTCGTCATACTGGGATGGCAAAGTGTGCCATGAAGTAGCCTGTACAAAGACCTGCACTGAAATGATTTTAGTGTGGGTAAAACACGTGATCACCAACTGTATCTGGAAATGCAGGCTGTAGCCTGATATGCTGTGCTGAGGTGCTGCAGCCTGTTGCTTGTGTTGTTGTCAATTAGTGAGCAACATAAAATACTGTAGGGTGTATTTTCTAGCTTTGGTGGATGCAAAGGTAACTGCCTCCCCCTTCTACCAGTGTTTATGCTAAGCTAGGCTAATTACCTCCTGACTCCAGCCTCATAGTCAATGCATAGACATGAGAATGATATTAATCTTCTCATCTTAAAGCAAAGGCATCTCCTAAAAAACAGTCTCTTCAAAAAGTAAGCTGATTTACAAGGAAACCACATAGTTGATCATGTTGTGCACTGGGGTTTGTAGGTGTTCAGATGCACACACAAAGAGGTCTAGAAAAACACCCTGTAAAAGCCATTCTCACAGCATGTATTTACTATTTAGACATGTACAAGTCTATTAAAAAAAAACATAATAATTTGTATTATGTCTATGCTTGGTTTATATTATAATATTATAATTTAGTACTTTACCTGTCATACATTGTTTTGGTCATGATATGTCTTTTACAAACATTCACTAGACAGTAGCACACTACATAAACTGATGCTGGCCTTTTGCCAACAGGGGATGGAGCCTCGACTGTTTGATTTAATTTACAATATTGTGGAATTGGTGTTTTGTGAAATCTTGCAGTCTTGTAAAACTACAAGTTGCCAACTGAGCAAGGGGGTCAGCTGTGTTTCCCCCTCCATCTGTCTGTGGGTGCAACAATGAAGTGTTTGCTCCTCTCATTTGTCACCTAAGATATTTATACCTGAGTTTCACAGTCAAGACTCACAAAGCTCAAACTGTTTTCCCACTTACAGAGGTACAAGAAGGCAAAACAAGGCAACTGCCAGTATAGAGGGGATGAAACTCTGTGAAGGAAGGGTGGGTTAGACGAGAGGAGGAATGGTAACCATCCCAATTAGCGGGCTGGAGAAAAGAGTAGTGCTTTTACACAGCAGCCTCCATCAAATCAACCGCCCCCGGCTCAGCAGGAAAAAGGCTGCTCAAAATGGATTTGCTCCTTTTATCAAGCCCTCCATGACACTTAGTTAAGACTCCTTTGCCTCTATCCTGCCACTGATATGTGCCACTTTGAGGTGGTGTCTCGCTGACATTATTAAGAGTGAAAGTTTCAAGAACTTGGGAGAAAGCAGGAACAATGATTCGCAGTGGATTACGTCATCATAGTGTTGGCTTTTTCCAAAAGTTAGGAGACAGCATAAGAAGAGGATTTTTTTTTCCAAGTTATTTTCTTCTTCATCTTTTGTTTTCTTTCTTTTTTTATTTTTTTTTGCAAGAGACCGGGTATAAAGCACTCTTCACCAGTGTCCCTATGGGAGTATTAGCATCGGCTGCTCAATTTCTGTGAATCCAAATTGGACAAGGGAGGCAGATTTGAGAATGCAGCTGGCAACACCATTCAAGGTTCTTTATAAGTGCCACAGAGACACTTAGTATAGCCTTATTCTTTGCCTTGCGGGCAACTGAATCATTTAGAAAGGTTAGAGGCATGAAATCTGTGGCAGATTAAGAAGTATTCAGTTCTCTCTTTTAATGTGTATATCTGATGTTTTATGTAGGTTGTGCAGAGTATGTTCCATTTGTCTGGGAAAATGAAATCTTGATGAATATAATATTGTATGTCTCAATGCTAAAGAATTATATCACTTTTCAATTATATCATTTTACCAAAAAATAAAAACCTGAATTATTGACACAGTTACTGTGACATATATAATAACATGAGGCTAGCCAGAACTAAATACATTAATGATTGTAAGCCCTTAGTAAAAAGTGCTTTACAAGTTCAACATTTGCATCTAATGCTAATTCTGCTTTTAGCTAAAATGCTGCACAGATGATTTTGGACTTGTCTCCACACTTTTAAATCACAGCTAAAAATACATATTTGCCTTTTTTTTAAACTTACATTTTAAAGCATTTCTATAGTTGTGCACAATAAATTTTATCTACAGCCACGCCAGCTGCTCTGTGAGACTGTATTAAGAGAATGTGTACTTTGCACTAAATGTTTATGTCAGTAACCCAGAAACAGGAGGGGATGGGAAAGCTGTGCAGTCATGACTCTGGTGCATTTATTTTTAACATATACATACTGATTTCAGGAAATTTCAGGAAACTTTATTAGGATAAATATGAATCCAGATCCCAAGGAAGGCTGAAACATTAATCTTAACAAGCTAAAACTTAACTAGAACAGGTGTGCATTTTCCCTTTTTTTTTTTTTTTCGTATGGCAAAGCCATTCAATAATTGCTGAGATATTTCACTCTGAACCAGAAGTGTCAACCTACTGGTGGCCCCAGTCAGGGATCACCACAGTCAGTAGGATACACCGTCAAGGAACCATAAATACTGTAAATGTGAAACATTTTCTATTCCGTTCAGTAGATGCTGAGATATTTCACAGAATGAGCAAATACTTTGACTTACAGTGGCTCTAGATTAAACATTAGGGTACTGGCAAAGTCAGTGGGATACATTCTCTGGGGACCTTGAAGGCATGCACCAAATTATAAGGTAATCTGTCCAACAGTTGTCAAGAAATTTCTCTCTGGACCAAAGTAGAAAACCTGACGGACTCTGCTGCTGCATTATGATATGTATATTGTTGTGGTCCTTGAATTCTCTCCTGATTTCCTCCTAACCAGTCAACTGCATCCAGCGGATGAGACGAACGCCACCACTCGATGAGCTTCAGCCTCCGCCCTATCAGGATGAGAATGGCTCTCCACGGATGTCCTGCACACTGTCAGACCTGGGAGATGCCAAGTGTGATCTGTCCCACACCAGCGGCAGTCCCCACCTATCCTTCGGCAAATGTCCCAGTGAGGGCAGTGACCATGAGACTGAGAGTTACCTCAACAAGGGCTATGAAGAGGATGTACCCAGCGACAGCACCGCTGTCCTCAGCCCAGAGGTTAATACCAGTGATATTATGTCAATATATGACTGAATATTTACAGTAACTGGTGAGACATGCACATTGACCATATCTCTGATTTCTTTAGGATATGTCAGCCCGAGGATCAGCGGCACAGCTCCCTAAAGGTTACGAACCAGACCCTGTTGCAAAATACGGCACCCTGGATGTGGTGTTCAACTACGACTCAGAGGAGCAGCAGTTGGCCGTGACCATCATGGCAGTAACGGACCTTCCTGCCCACAAACGCACCGGCAACGTCTCCTGGCAGGTCCACCTGGTGCTGCTGCCCACCAAGAAGCAGAGAGCAAAGACGGGAATCCAGAGAGGCCCGTGCCCCATCTTCACAGAGACCTTCCGCTTCAGCCATGTGGAGTCAGAGATGATCAGCAATTATGCCATCCGATTCCGTCTTTATAGTATGCGGCGGATGAAGAAGGAGAAGGTGCTCGGGGAAAAGGTGTTCTACCTCACCAAGCTCAACCTTCAGGGCAAAATGTCTGTGCCGGTCATATTAGACCCATGCTGTGCTCTCCCGGTAAGTAGGATCAAAGCAGGTGTTGGCTTTCAAGCACTTGCGCTGCACCTCACTAATTGCCCCTCTTCATTGATTGATCTTTCATATGATTGGGTAACATTTTCAGAGTGAGGCTATATTTTGCAGCTTGAGAGAATATTAAGATCTTGTTTGGTGAACCAGTTACTTATGTTTTGCTTGTTGGTTTAATGTGTCTGAGGAATAGATAGTGGTGTGGTTGTCTCCATTTCACATCAGGGAATAAAAAAACAATCTATTTTTATTGGCGGTTTGTTTTCCTTTTGCTAGCATTTAATTGTTACAGCAATATAAATACATTTCAAAGATTACAGAGAGGAATCACAGCCTAAAGCAGCAAAAACCACAAGGGTACATTGTTCTACAAAGAATTTGTCATGTATTAGTTTACTTGCCTTTTATTGTTTCTCACAACAGCAACCTTTTAGTGTATTGGCCTTTAATCATGCAGAGATTGAGCCTTCCAGTCAAACCAGCATTTTTCTCTTCTTTCTCCATTCAGATGACTATTTTCTAAATCCTACCCTCGAACAGTGATTATCCAATCATAGCTTAGGAACCATTACTAGGTGTGGCAGGTCTGTCAAGCTTTCGGATTTCTCCACTTTGAAGTGTTTTGCATAAGACTGTAGTAAGGGGTAATGCTCTCTTAGGGTGGTGTCATTTTTTTTACCCTTTCAAAAACAAAAAGCTAAAGTGTAGGAAATGGATTTAACTGTCTCAGTGTAAGCTGCATACATTAAGGGAAGCTGGTTTGAGTCAGCGTGTTAATCAACTCATGGAGCTAACGTTAGCCTATTGGGCAGCTGAAATCTTTCAGATGTAAAAATCGCTGTTTTTTTTGCTAGAGACGAGAAAGCCTGCTCTTGTCTGCATTAGTCTGATATCAAGAACCCATTGTTTCAAAAATTACTAAAAATTTCAAGTGGTAATCTCACCGTTATTGTACACTGCACATCAGAGTGGAAAACTTGATAGCTGTAGCAACATTGACTAAGACGTTACTGAGCAGTGTCATCAGAAGTATAACAAATTTGTATTTTGGGTTTTGCAAATACTTAATACACATAAAACTTTTCACACGATGAATTCTTGATACTGCAGCAGACAGTATGTCGTCTCAGATTTTTGTTGTACCAGTTTTCTGAATGTCTGTAAACATTTTCAGGGTGGTGAATCCCAGGCCAGCCTCTCAGATATGACGTGCAGTGAAAGCGCCTCATCATTCCAGTCAGTAAGTCAGACTTCCACACCCGAGATCCTTGTGGGCCTGGTGTACAACGCCACAACAGGACGTCTCTCTGTGGAGGTTATCAAAGGCATCCACTTCAAAAACCTAGCTGCCAACAAGCCACCCAGTAAGTACCCTAAAACATTTGATTTGAGCAGAGCAGTGAACAGTGAAACAATTTTCTATTTTGTTTCAGATATTAGAAGGAAAAGGACAAGTTGAGCCTGTGCATAGGGATTTATGTTTATGCAGCCATAATACAATTTAAATCTTGAATCATATAGTAGAAATATGTGGTCTAACTTTACGTTATTAAATATACCTTTATACACTATGTTCATTCTTTTGTTCAAATACAACTCAGCCAGAGAGAGACTATGCACAGCTTATAACTTCTCCAAATAGGAGATAGTCTGATCTATCTCAGCTGCACTACCTGCTTCTCAGTTTTCCTCTGGTTTGATCCCTGGTTTCCCTTCTTTCCTGGTCAGCCTCCTCAGTCAGTTTACAGGGATCTGAGCAGCAAGTTCCAACAAAAAGTGCCTCTTGTTGAACTTTGTGCAATGTTGTTGGCCTTCTGACCCTGTTTCTCTTTCCTCGCATCTGCTGTTATGTCTGCACCTGAAATTCTCTTTACCCTACTACCTTTTTGACATTTTGGTCCGTTGTTTTTCTTACTGCTGTCCAACCCTTGTTGTCAGATGGGCTGTTC
The DNA here is from genome assembly GCA_033238685.1 of Lates japonicus. Lineage (NCBI taxonomy): Eukaryota > Metazoa > Chordata > Actinopteri > Centropomidae > Lates > Lates japonicus. Next base: position 1,675,753 of record BRZM01000024.1, read on the forward strand.
TGTTGTCTAAAACACTTGATAGGTGGACAGGTTTATATAATCAGAGGTGAGTCTCTGTCCCTGCCGCAAAGTGAGGTGCTATCTGTGTTGTATCCTGGATCTTTTCATACTATCTTCATGGGTGCAGATAATTCAGCACAAGGCAATTTCCTGCTGTTCAGTGTTTGTAATTTAGATTAATTGGGAAACACTTTCATTTTTTATAACTATTAAATGTGCTTACCTGGATTAATATCTGTAAAAACTTTTTACCAGGTATAGTTGGAAAAATGTATGATTTATGAGGAAACAGAAAATTGTCAAAACCAAGAAATTTACAAGCACAATAGGCAGATGAAAGTGTGTGACTGTACTGTGAGACACTTTCTTCTCCAACCCTAATTTGTTTATTTCACTTAAATCAATAGTTCAGCATCTTGGGAAAAACACTTATCTGTTTTTTTTCACTGAGAGTTGGATGAGAAGATTGATAGCTGTCTCATGTCTGTACACTAAATATGAAGCTAGAGCCACTGGCCAGCTAGCTTAGCACAAACAGTAACAATGCTGGTCACGCTGATTACAAGACAGAAGTTCAGAAAATGACTGTGGCTAAGAGATAGTATGGCACATACAGTAACCGCCATAAAACTGCAAATAGGTGATTTTACACTTAATTAATTACACATAAAACATGTCAATTAGTGAGTCCTGGAGGTGCTGATAGGTAGCTAGCTAGCTACTATCTCTATGCTATCTATCTCTAAGTTAAGCTAACAGTATCCTGGATGTAGCTTTGTATTTAGCGTACAGAGCTGAAAGAGATATCGATCCTCTCATCTAACTGTCTGCAGAAAGCAAATACACTTGTTTCCCAAAAGTAAAATCTGGTGCAAAATCAAAATTACTTGTTACTAAAAGAAGTGACTGCCGCTGCAGCAATGAAAACACATGTCCATTTCTCACTTTTACTCCTTCACTCTTATACTTTAAAATTGTAAGACTCATCCATGAAGATTATTGCTTGTTGTAACCTTTGTTCCTGACAGTTTTGAATGTGTATTTCTTGTTATGCATGCAGCCCTGTTTCCACCCTCCACTGCGTGTCTCATGTCTCTCTTCTGTTCGTGCCTGTGATGTGTGGAAGTCTTTCATGTTTTCACTCAGGAATAACACTCTTCATGCTAACTCAATCCGGTTTGCTTGGTGGCTGATGGCCAGCTAGAAGGAAATGTTGTGTGTCACTGACTGCTGGCTTAATTTAAACAGTACACTTTGGCATGCCTTGGGTGTAATTTTTCATTTTTAAGCTCTGCTTGCAGCACATGAGACAGAAACAGGACTTCTGTGATAGAGTAGTATAAATGTTCATCTAAAAGCGACACTGTGCTGTCCTCCCATTAATTGCCACATTCCTTATATTCATGAATGTCTGTAACTAATGATTAGCTGCCAGATTTTGATATTGTTTTTGCTTTCCTGAACAGCATATCCACACACTGTATAGTCTTCAAATTACATTTAGAAAATAGTCACATCTGGTAACACTGAAAAAAATCTTTGTGCAAAATCCTCGTGAAGGCCTTGATTGACTTTGTGCGCCTTACAAAGTGGAAGGAGCGCGGTGAAAGATGCGGAGCAATTTCAAAGCTCCTTTTCTATCATTTCAAAACAGTACCAAGCCGACGAGTCAAGTTAATCATCAGTCGCAGCCCCTCTCATTCAGCAACAATACCAAAGAGCCATGCATCACCGCTACTGACCACTTAAGACATCCACAGCTCTACACAGCCCATTCAGCAGCAGTCAAAAAAGAAATCAAGGCTATTTTTTTCACTGTGCTTTTATGTCAAAGAGAGCAACTGAATGTGTGATTCAAGGCGGTGAGCTAGGCGTTGGAAAGCAGCTGGCACTCGACAGCATGAAAGCCTCTGCAATTCATTCCTTATACTCCCTCTTAGACAGGAACATAATACACAGCATTATTACAGAGTATGGTTGTAGACGAGGGGCGAAACACTCTCAAAGACCCATTGTGATTGCCAGTTTTGCCTCATTTACTTTCAGCTGGATTTGTGGCTTCAGTTTGTGTCATGATTTCTGCATGGAAATGAGGAGTGAATAAGGAAACTGAATGCTGAATCACTTGATAATGGGAAAGTGATAATGTTTTTCTTTTTGCTTTTTTTCCTCTTCGGGGTTAAATGAATGATATTTATTGGGAATTTTTTTTTTTTTTTTTTTAGGAATGTGCACATTTATATAATAAAACAGAGGGGAATCAGGTGGGAAACAAAAGGTGGGAAATGTCACGCAGACCAAGATTATCAGCAACGTAACTGCTCATGCTAAATTCTTTCGAATGCTCATATTAAACATATTTAGATTATGTTTTGATTATAAGAATATTAAGCTTCATTTCTTTTTTGTGCTCAATCTGGAAGTGTAATGCCATTGTCACGACATATTAGAATTATGCACCAGTCACTTACTATATGTTTCTGAAAATGTTAACATTTGTTTGCAGCGCGTGTTTCCCTTCAAAAATATGTGAATCATGTTTTGGACAGAGCACGTTTCGGGACACTGCCCTGGGCTCTAAAAGTCTGTGCACATGTCGTGTCATGACACTGACATTATGTCAAAGTCAGAGAAAATAATAGCAGCTCCTGCAGGGCTTTCCTGATGAGGAAAATTAATTTTAGCTACGTCATTTGCCCCAGAAAAGGCTCCTCATCCTCAAAGCACATGCAGACGTGTTAGTAACTTTTCCGAGTCCATTCTTGTCTTCAACATTATCCCCTGCTTCAGTTTAGACATGCAGTAGTTGCATAGCAACAAGACTGAAGTAACACTCCTTGAACCCTTTGCATTCTTGCTTCCTGTTATCAGGAGCACTCACAGCTGCGCTTTGTGTTTGATCCGGAGAAAGCCGCATCCTATGTGGTCAGGATCTTAAACATCAACTGCAGTGACATTAACAAGAACAAAAGCTTTATGGGGGAAATGTGTCATACTTTGCTGCAGAGGAAACAGCTGCAGCAGGTTGTGATGCTTTAATTCAAAGAGAATAAATTGAAGAGAATTAAGGATTTTGCACAAATGATCCATTGCTCAAGTCAGGAAACACCCTAAATGTAGTAGCATTGTCAACCATATATTTAAAAATATGTCAAAAGGTTTGTATCATTTCCCCTCTAATTGTCTACACTACCTGTTTCTGGTCTAGATACATACGTTAAGCTGACCTTACTGAACTCCATGGGCCACGAGATGTCCAAGTGTAAGACATCCATCTGTCGAGGTCAGCCCAACCCGACCTACAAAGAGACGTTTGTCTTCCAGGTAGCCCTTTTCCAGCTATCGGATGTCACGCTCATCCTCTCTGTCTACAACAAGCGCAGCATGAAGCGTAAGGAGATGATTGGCTGGATTTCACTCGGCCTCAACAGCTCTGGAGAAGAGGAGCTCACCCACTGGACTCAGATGAAAGAGTCCAAAGGACAGCAGGTTTGCCGCTGGCACAGTTTGTTAGAGTCCTAACAGCAACAAAGGAGTAAGTCGAGAAAGTGCATAGGGGTGACTGCACAGAGCAGTTGTTGTCCCAGACGGGTGAGAAATGGATAAGTTGAGCTTGGATAGAGGAATGTGACAGAACCATGTGTCTGCACTCAGAGTTGTTCAGCTTGACATAGCATAAGCATTTTCATGGCACTGTGTGTAAAGTCACATTGACAGCCACTGATTAGTAATATGGCTGATAATGTGATATCATTTTTCTCAAGGATTGCCTTGTAATGACCTTTAAGTCTCTGCAGATGGCACTCTTTTTTTGTCTGTTGAACTGGTTAAGCTGGAGCCTGTTCAAGGAAGCAGGTTCTGGATAACGTTTAGTAAATTATTGTCTGATAATTTTGTGTACCCACATCACTAGCTCAAACAACAGATGTCTGGATTATCTGTAATCTTGTCATAAAGATTCCCGAGCAGCCCTCAAACCCACAGAGCAATCCTCTGTGTTTTTTTCTGCATTTCTAGAACAAGTTTATGTCATGACCGTAATGTTTGACCACAGAAATAATTCCATTAGAGAGCTAGCGAAGGACATGCATGGCCTTTGCTCACATCGGCAAAGAGTTACTTTCTACATTGTCATGGGCCACCATTGTAAAAAAGGCTCTGAAAACTTATTTTCACAGGAGAGATTATATTTGTGCTCTTGCTCCTGCTTTTCTCACTGTATGCTATGTATTTCTGTGCACCAGCCAGAGTTTGCAACATTTGAATCAAAATCTGACTCCAGTTGTGGGATTGTTACTAGTATTTCAAACTGACCACATAGTCTTGATGAGACAGATTAGATTATCTTTTTTCATACTAAATATGTATCATTTTTTTAAAAATATCAAAATTTTATTTCCACTTCCTGTTAAAAAAAAAAAGTTTTAATGACTCTGACCCTACACGGGGGAGGTTACAGGTAGTGCAAATATGATTTGGAGTGACTAGTTCGTAGTAGTTGCCCATCACATAAAACAACACTTGACCATTAGCTAGTTGTTAGCTAGCATAGCAGAATGATAGTATGACAGTGGGAGGTGTGTGTTTGGTTTTAAAACAGTTTTAAAACCGTGTTAACCGTCACCCTCCTCCTCCTCCTCGTCTAACAGCGCAGTTGAGGGAGGTGTGTGTGGTGACTAACAGCGAGTTCTCTGTAGGTCCTAGCTTCGTATTTCTCTTCAGCTCTGTATAGCAGCGCTGTAAGCCACTCCCACTTTTGGGAGATCCCATCTAAAGAATTTGAATTAAATACCTCTTCAAAGTATATTTATTATATGCTCTAGCATCAGTTTAAAGTAACTTTAATTTCAACTGTTGCTTAATCATTCATTACTCACGGAAGTACTTTGACACCAAGTTTTCAGGAGATTTAGGCAATTTTCATGGTATGAGAAATTATATTTCCCCCCCCTTTTTTTTGCTAGCTAGCTTGCTGTATCAACTACCTTGTTATCAGAGCAGCACCAAAGCTATGGTCTGCAGGAGAGAAAACTATTACCCATGGCATCACTCCGTTTTTCTACTTAGCCCCTGATTTGAATTTCAACAGACGTCACTTGTTTAAGCCAGAGGTGTGGCTACATGAAGCTAGCATCACTGCTCATGCTAAGTACGTCATGTATAAATCACAAGCAAATCATTACTTTGGGACTAGAAACATGAAATGCACCATTTCTTCCATCCAAGGAATACGTAAGTGAAACAAGTTTCATAAATTGAGTATTGATACTATTTAGGTTCAATCAGCATGCTGTAAATGTTGCTGATTATACTGATTATTTTGCCATAGCTTAATTTGCCATCTGTTGCATTCAGACATATGCAGGACTTTGGGGATGAGAGGAACATTCAAGGATTTTTAAGGCCTAGTTGATGATCACTTACAGAGGAATGATGTGTTGAGTTGAGTCGCAATTATTACTTTCATGAATCCCTGTCTCAGTCGACACTGCCAAGGTAAAACGTCACCACTGTCTGAGCCTCAACTTAAGTAAACAAAACAACAGCTAAATAATTTTAGACACTTTTGTCAAGCAAATAACATTTATGACAAATAACCTGACATCACTGACAACGGCATTGTCATGGTAGATTTTAGATGAAGTGCAGTAGTGATCCCTGAGAAGAAATAAGCATTTCACGTCGACAGATATTTTTGGAAAACACCAGTTTACAAAAGAACTGACAGACTGAGATGTGTGATATATAGAAAAGTGTAGTAGTTACTGTGGTGGTATTATGATCTTGAGTTTCCATCCACCATTCAAAAGTTATACTGAATGTCAAAGAATTTTTCAAAGAAATTTAAGACACCTTTTTTATGGATATCTCTTGAATAAAAATAACTTGTTAACACATCACAGCAGTAAAGCTAACAAGTGAGAAGAAAATGTACCTGTTATTCTCTTTTACCTGCTCTGGTGCTATGTAAGTGCTGTGGCTGCACACACAGAGAATCCTTGCCTTATTCTTTAGTCAGTTCAGAAATTTCTTTAAGTGGACCCAGTTCAAAAACAGACACAGAGACACCCTCAGAGCACACAGATCTGCATCCATAATTACAGAAAGCACACACACAGTACAGCACCACTCAACCTCACAGAGGGAAATTCAGAACTGTTCATAGGAGCCTCAGTGTATCAAACAAACCTGCAGAATGTCTTTGAGAATATGGGTTGTATTTATAGCCGCGGCCACTTTCTCACTTCATTTAATTTACAGACAACAGAAAATACATATACTGTACTCTTTACTGTGCCTGTGGTTGTGGTGAAAGCTAGCTTTGTGTAGTGTTTACCAAGTGTGTGTGTGTGTGTGCGCGTGTGTGTGTTGAATGGAGAGGTACAGTAAAGGGGGGCGTTGGGGGCTGTGATATAGGTAGTTATTGCATTTTCCTGTTGGGTGTTACAATTTCTTACTTTAATTACTGGTATTTAGAACAAAATAACCCACTTCTTGATTGTCTGCCATATACTTTATAAGCAGTAAATGTTTTCTTATCTATTTTTGTAACAATAATGGGGAATAAATTGTGTCAAGACAGTTATTGGTGAATCAAATATTAACCCACTCTGTGAGCAATACTGTTGTGGATTGTTACACTTAATTAGTTTATGTTTTAGAGGATGAAGTAACACGATTATGTCTTATGGCTGTGGTCCTCTTTACATTCCCTTCTCTAAAACCAGAAAGGGATATGATGGAGACCAGCAGAGATCATGTCAAACCAATCTGTCAAGACTTTCCAGCTTTGATGCTTTTCTAACAGCGTGAAACAAAAGCACAGCCTTTACAGCACAACAGTGAAACACACCATGTGAAAGACTGGCAGTCAGTCGTACACACAGAGATATATTATAATTTGTATCCAGAATAACCAGCTAAGATTAGAAATCCACTGTTGCATGACCCTGTCATGTTATTTAGACTCGATAGAACATCCTCTCAATGTTTTGCTAATCTTTCACAAGATGTGTTTCACTAAGAAGGTTTTTAAAACTATATATTTATGCTTTGCAGTATTGTTTCTTTGGCTTTCATTTTCTTGATACATTTTGAAGACTCTTCTGGTTTCTAATGCTGGTTTGATCGCTCTCTGTTTTAGTTTGGAAACTACCTATGCCACAGACGGCATCGGTGCCTTACTGTTTTTCACTCAGCTACCTTGTGTCACAGTGTCTTAATGTATTTGTAAATGTACTTTTCTTCTGTACTTCAGGCTGAGTTGGATTTGTAAAATGTCTTATAAATTGATTTATGATAGAGACAGTTTATATGTGATCATATTATTGTTTAAAAAAGCAACAAAGAAAAAAAGTTTGTGTTGGAGCAGTTTTTTAAAACCCGTATCTCATTATATCTTTGTGTGCGCGTTAACATACTGCTATTTGCTATTTAAATCAACCACACTAGTGCTGACATGAACAAACATTTAATCTATGTATCTGGAGGTACCGTTGGTTGCTTTTTCACATCACAAGGAGTTGGGTTTTTGTTAATTTTGGAGTTAGATATGCAGCTCAACTTTAAAGTTATGTAAGTCTTCAAAAATTGGTTTACACCGTGTTGCCACAAAACAACCAACAGGTGGAGCAAGTATTGCATTTTACTGCCTATGTGGCAGTATGGCAAATAAGCACTAAAATGGTAAATTTGAACTTGGACTTTTCTGAGTTAAATGCCAACATGAATGTATATGAGTGCTGCAGTGGTTTTCTCCAAACTCAGATTGCCTTCAATCCTATGGGGAGTGGCTGATTTGTAAAGCAGTGGCTCATTTCACTGAAAACAAACTGTTAATGTCCTACAGGATGAAGTAGTTACTTAGCTATTGAAAGTAAAGAAGAAAGCAGGAAAATAGTGTTGTACCTGAAAGAGCCTGAGAATGGAATTGGTTTGTTTTAGGTACAGAAATGGAAAAGATTATTGTCATCAGGTGGATATGTCCAGGTGTAACATCCTCTAGATGTTCCTTTGAATCCAAATTTATCTTGTTTTTCGTTGTCTCAAGAAAAAAACAAAACATTGGCACCATATAACACTCAAGAGCAGTGTTTCCAGTTTGGTTGGCTATATTTATGTGACAGACAGATAATAACTTTCAAACCATCAGTTTTTGTTTCCACTCTGCAGGGACTTTGCCGTGATGTAGGTCTGAGTGAACGGACGCCCATGCTTTGTGTGATCTTGGCACAAACCTGAATCTTTCATTTCTAGATTTAGCTGTTGAAAAAAAAGGTAAAGAGAGGGAAAACAAGATCAGAGATATAAGGTTTTTACAATTAACTGTGTTCTCCAGCACATTCCACAGCTGAACACAGAACAAAGCGCTCAGGGGGAGAAATGCTGGAAAATAAGATTCAGTGGCTGCTGCTGAATCAAAGGGGAAATGCATAACAGATGAGAGGGGCTTGCTCCCTCCCCTCTCTTTGTCGGTCACATCCCTGCAGAGCAGATATCCAACACACAACCCGTCTAAAAAAAGTGTTGGAATGCCTTCAACTGCTGTCGGAAATATAATGGTTATGAATTCAGTGCACAGCCCAAACAAAGTGGTATTAATTCGACATGTAGGAGACTGTTAAAGGAAAATGAACTATGTAAATGAAAACATTGCTAAGTAAGTCAGTGGTAACAATGGTTATGTTAATGGTTTGATGGCTTAGCAATAACGTGGACCTACGAACACACAAGAAATTGATCAATTGACATTAACTACACATAACTGGAGCCAAAACACTTGGCAATTGATTAGTTAGTAAACAGAAAACTTGCTATTTTGAAAAATGGAAAACATTTGATAGTTCCTAAATTGAATATTTTGGGAGATTTTAGACTTGTGGTCCTAATTAATTACAAAGCAAATGATTAATCATTATATAGATTTATCAAGAAAATATTAGGCAGATTAGGCGATACTTAAAAAGAAAATATTGGTTACTGCCCTAATTTTCATCGATTGATTTATCATTTAAAACATTTATTAAGTAAAAACGACAAAAATGTCTTTGTTCCAGCTTTTACAATGTTACATTTTCAGCTTATCTTGGTCTTACCTGATACTAAATTGAGCATTTTTCGATTTCAGATTGTTGGTTGGATAAAGCCAGCAATCCATTTTCACTATTTGTTTAAGTTTTTTTATTTTATTTTTTATTTTTGTACTTTCCGTGGACTAAACAACTAAATCTAGATTTAAAAATTACAGGTTAATCTATGAAACATGAAAAATGTTGCGGCCCTAAACACAATCAACAGTAGAATTAATTTGGTGACCAAGAGCGTTGGAAAATTCCGAGCAGCACCTGAACTCCTCAGCAGTAGTTGACTGGAGGGAATGGAGCTGCGACGGTGGTGTTGTTTTCTCCGCCACACATTCATATCAACTGTCAACCTAGCCGTGACGACGTGAGCTGCTCGGGACCTTCTGCACGAGAAACCACCGTGAATGGATTACCACACCATCCAAACATCCACAGCTCACCTCTTTCTCTTCACTGAAGAAAGGGACAAAAGAAAAACAAAAAAGCAGCTGTCTACCTTTGCCACTGAGGAGAGCGCGTGGGGATGCTTCGCGCGGGTCTAGTGAGAGAAACGCGCGCGCGCTCAATGATTAGTATTTAGACAAGTAGCTAATTAACCAGTAATTACGTAAGTAGCGTTTAAACCGCCTGTGTGGTTCGCGTGTCTGCTACAGGCTATATTTAGAACAACGCGCAGCCAGCGGAGGACACGGTAGTATTTATTCAGTAAGAGTTTTTCATTTGTCATCAACGCACCTTGGATTTCAGTCGTTATCACAAAGCAAGTGTGGAGCCGAGGACGACGTCAAAACAATTCAAGACAGGTAAGCTAACATTCCTACAGCCAAATATATATGAGTAGCCTATCTGGTTCACTGGCTTTAGTATTGAAAAGTAAAAGTATGTAATGTAATTTCTGCCAACATAAGTTATCCCTCTCACATACTGTAGGTTCTTTTTTATCCAGTTCCAATTCATGTGTGTCTTTGTTTCCATAATGTAATAATTGACAAAACCTTACAGCATCCCATCTGGAGTCAAACTAAATTTTGGCAAGTGCATATCCCTTGTTGCCGCCCATACTTAATATGCCAATCAGCTAGCTTACATGGAGAGGAAAACAATGACTTATTCTGGAGGTTATTTTAAAAAGTAACTGGTATATGAAACTCTTTAGAGAATAGTTCTGTTTTATCAAGCCGAGTGAAAAATGACAATAAAAACCTGTCAAGTATATAACATTTGGAGAGCTAATTAAACTTGAATATGTTTAAGGTAATTCTGTTGGTTTAGGTAAGTAGTTTCAGTCAAGACAAGGTGGTTCGTGCCCTTCATGTTCACTGAACTGAGTAAATTATTGGTTAAACCTGTATTAGATTGATTAGATCTGATGCAGTAGGATTAATGAGAATCAGGGCAGTAAATAGCTCACAAGTATGACATGACAGAGACCCTGGTCTAACACATTATGCAGGCTGACATAACCAGCAACCCTCCTGGCATCCATCCAGCCTCACTTCATTATTTTATTTTTCTGTGGACTGCGCTTGGCTGCAAATCCTGAAGTGGCGGTTGCCTGTATTACTGCTGCCTTGTGAAAGGAAGGGGGGGGGGGGGGGGTGTTAGGCGATTTAGCTGAATTCTGAGCTTCTGTTGTAATTCTCTCCTTGATGTCACGTCTGTGCTTTCTTAGACTTAGTGTCACAAGCTTCGACTCCACTCAGAGTGGACTATTAGTACTCTGTTAGCCCCAGAAGGGATAAAGAAAATTCCAACATATCACGTCTTATGAATAAATATTATAAACAAACACCATCTCCCCTCTGTCTCTAACCTTCTTTATCTGCCGTTTCGGTGAAAGAAAGGCTTCTAGTGCAGTGGGCTGGTAATAGGGTTGGATGCGCTTCACCTCCACTTGCTGCCAACAACATCCGGAGTCACTTGCCAGGAATTCCACCTTTGCTATTTGTTTCCCTTGGAGGGAAAAGTGTGTTCAGTGGAATATAGTGAGGCACGCAACAGGGAAGAGCATCCAGCTCAGATTAAACTCGCAGACCAGAGGAGAGGGGTCATAACAAGAGGAAGCACTCTGGCTTTGCGGCACGGTGGACGGGTTCCTGGCATCTAGCTCGGGCAAGTCCGATGCCAGATTCCTTCTCTTTGCCGCCTGCCAAAGCCCTCCGCCCCATCGTCTTTATCAAAAGCCCTCACTGCGATTCCCCTCTTCCAGTTCTGTCGCGGGCGCTATCAATCATATCTCGCTCTCAGCAGACTCTTCTGCTCATTAAGGATGTGAACCTGTAGGTAGCCTGCAGCCCCTAGACATTCATCTCTCTCAGCGGGGCGCAGAGTCTCACATCTGGAGCAGCATTTCAAAACATGGCTCTTAGCAGACATGTAAAGCACGCTGAAGGAGATTCAATACATTTTTAAAGGCAGCCTTTCAGCAGACGCTGTGCCAAGCATAAAATTAACAGCACTTGAAGTGTGTTGCTCACACGCAAACCTGTAATGGTTTGTAATTTGCCAGAAAGGCAGGAATAAAAGCAGGTGCAGGGGATAATGTATATTGCAGCACAGCCACTGGTGATGATAGTTGGCTGGCTTCACATCTCACTCCCTTTGTCCCTCTCTCTTTCTCTGCTCTGTTCTGTGTAAAAGGTTTCAGCCAAGACAAGTTGAGCTGCTTTAGTGTGTGTATTTGTGTGTTTGTGTGTTTGTGTGTGTGTGTGTGTGTGTGTGTGTGTAAGAGAGGACCGCAGGGTGTAGCCCCAGACTTCTTTCTTCCCCTCAGGCACAGCTTCCCCCGTCATGAATACGCCTTTGTGCTCCAGAGAGACACACAACTAAGGTGGACAACTTGAGAGGAAAGGAGAACACACATTTGTTTCAACACAAGTGTAAAAATAGAGGAAGGTGTGACGTGACTTTTATTTATAGCAGAGACCTTATGACTTCACCCTCACTGAAAAAAAATTCTTTTACAACCTCAGATCCTGCACCTAAAAATCCTTTAGTTGGTCCAAAAAATATATTTTCTCAAAGATTCGTCTCAGTACTTGTCTGTACATATCTGTAATTAATTTAGACCTGTGCAGGAACATTCATTTATTTAGACTAATTTAAGGCAACATGAACAAACACTGGTTCAAAATGTCTGACATTCCAGAAAGTAAGTAATTCATCACTTATCATAAGTGGTAACATATGTGTGATTATGCAGGATTTCACACCACTTTCAATAGCTTGTCCTTCAGTTTCATACTCTTACAGAAAGCACATAAAATCCTTTTAACATTGTTTGTTTTACTTAAGGATACCTAACGTAAGATTTTTTTAAATAAGCACATGCTGATGCCCTAGTCCGTCTGAAACGTGCTGCATCCACCTCTAGGAGTGTGGCACTGATGTACCCACAGAGCCCCGGCCTGTTAACCCTCACAGCCACAACAACCCATCCCCAGATAAACCATAATGCAGCTCCCGTACAGCCGCCCCTGTCACAACACATGTGTCACCACTCAGCAAGAAGAGCGCCGGGTGAAACCCTGAGGGCCCTGAACCCAGCTTAGTCACGCCACCGCGGCCAAGACGCCCCTCCGCCATTTGCTCACTGCTCTGATGCCTCCTGACAGGCTGCAAGCTGGCACAAACACAATCTAGGATGCAACAGAAAAAAAAGAAGAAAATATCATCAATATAAAACAGCGAAAGAGTGGAATGGCAGAGGAGGCTGCCGCTCGGCTGGCTGTTATTTTTGTCCTTAAAACAAACTTATCACCAGACATGAATGTTGATATTGAATCATTTTGCAAAACCACAAATTACAGTCGGTGACAACACATAATCGCAGTTGGACGTAAATCAAATGCATAAAATTTTAACACAATTCCACTAAACTGTGCTTCTTTGAAAAGTCTGAAAAAAAAACTTACTTAGATGATGAAACTGTGCCTGTTGTTCTCTCCTTCATTATAGTATTAATTAGGCATAGAGATATGCACTGAGCTAAGTGCCATCTGGCTTCATTATCAATGCAGGCACATTACATGTTACTGTACATCACACCCAGTATATGTACTCGGCACTTAGGCTAAAAAACATGTCTGTATTAGCAGAAATAGAACACATGAAAATAATGTGGCTAACTTAAGAAAGGAGGCCTGAGATATCAGCGTGCATGACTCTCTGAAACATGTTTTGCTAGTCTGCGTGGATATCATGTGCAAATGTTTGCATAGATGTCTGTAACGTAATTGGAAGTAACATAGATGTGTGCACAAGGAGGTGAGTGTTGCATTTACTAAACCACAGTAGAAGTGTTGGGAGCCAGACTGTTTAACAGTAATTTAAATGAGCAATAATTTAAAGGGTTTACAAGGCACAAGAAACAAAACTTTTTTTGTAAGTATCTCAAATCGTACACAGATTCCTATTCTATGTCACATGCAGCTATACTAAGGAGAAGACCATGGAGGTTTTCAGTGCACTGGTTTCTGTAAAATGCCCCAAAAGCATCAGTTCAGTGTTTTGGCATTGATTTATTTCTTTGAGCATGCCTCTGCAAAGCATGTTCAACTTTTCCGTCTAATTTGCCCAGCGTGGCTATTCACAGTGTTTCTGTGTGACTGTGGTCCACTCTACTAGCGGGGGGCTAATTGCTTGCTATTTGAGTGTCTCGATTTTGATTCATTGCGTTCAGCGCCTGGTTGTTGCTTCTCTGAAGGAGAAGTTGATGTCATGAAACCTATTATCTATTCTCTATCTTTTCTGTCTTGCTGTGTGCTTCGCCCTCTGATGCCAGCAGCGCTCGCACACTCTCTCCGCCCCCACGCCAACAGGCATATTGATGGAATGAAGCTTCTCCATATTGAGAAGAAGTGGGCTGTATCTTGGCTTAGAGTTCTCAGTTACAGTATGACGATCAACATCAGATGATTTTCTCTCCTACAGTTTATTAGTCATTAGTCCACCTTCTGCCTCGTATTTACCTGCAGTTTTTACCTTGTGGGTGGACAGTGTCGAGATTCAAGTATTTACATTGATATAATGTACCACTGAAGATAGCAGTGCTTCACTGAAAAAGGACAGAAAGTAGAAGTACACTGCCCACATTTCAGAACATTCAAAATGGCATTCAGAAGGTCATAACAGGAGAAACACTGGATGTAGACTGTACATTTACATGGTAATAGGTCAATAGATCATAGATAAGAAAAAACTGAATGTCACAAAGAACAACAGATCAGTAGTCATAAATAACACAGTACCTGGATATTATAATGCCAACAGAAGGAGGAGTCCGGATTTGCAGTTGTCTGTATTTCTCTTGAACTTGACATTCAGTAGCCAAATTTCGATCCAAATGGGAGCCAGATTTTAACAGAATTTCCAGAAAACTGATGAAAATGCAAATAATGCCTCCATCCACTACTGTTCCGCAAACATTAAGAGTTGGGCGTATCTAATATAAACAGCTGCTGGTACTAATTCTCCAGTTGGGTGCCAGAAGACGAGGGTGCAGCCAGATGACTAGAATTAAGAGCGCCAGTCAAACGATGGAAAACTTTGTAGAAAATGTGATGGAAAGCATTCATCTTTGTTTTATGTGAGTTACATTCTCCACATTGGTTCACACATATCTGATGTTTTTGTCTCTTCACTGTAAGCCTGAGTGACATCACAGCCACATGCTTTGTCATAATTGATCCATTCAGTCTGTCTCCATTTCACTCTCACCGCTTTCACCGCTACAACTACTTTTCCTTCTCAGCCCAACATTAAAACTTTATGCAGCATTACATTTTTTTTTCTGAAAGTTTTTGGTGGTTTTACTCATGAACTGCGAAATCACTGTTGGCTAGCGGACGTTATGTGTCCTTCTTAGTCTTGTCGGTACATTTCTGTGTCCATATTTACTCCACTCTGGATGAGATTACACTTAATTCTTCAATGCAACTTTTGCAACAGCATTAAGATTCAATGTCATTGCACTTTACCAGTAAAACTTGAGTGTGCATGTTATACAAGAGAGAAAAGAGAATTCAAAAGGCTGAGCATCAAAGTGTTGCCGTTGACCAGGTAACACTATAAAGATACAACAGGTAGCCTCCACATGTGACAGGTTTCAGTGGCCCCTTCCCTGTCAAAACTGACATCAGCTTTCAGTTTCTGAGTGTGTGTGTGTGTGAGTAAAGGCAGCAGGCGATCAAACTAAAAAGAAGTGCAGGGGAGCAGGGAAGGCAGTGCCAGTGCTCAAGTTTTCCCTCTTCCTGTGAGATTCAAAGTGCCTGCCGAGAGATCACAGAGCTCTGAGGAGGCTTGCTGTTGAAACTCCTGTCAACGCAACCACAGGCAGCTCTTTCAGGGCTACGCCCACTTATCTTCTCACTGTGGAGATGTATCACTTAGATTTGGTCCACCACACACAACTGTCACTGTATACACACACACACACACACACACACACACCCGTCTGTGTCTATACAGGGATAAGTGCTGACTCATACACAAGAGCTGACACTGACGGGTGCTGACATTGTCAAGAGTGACTTATAAAAGGATTTTTCTCACTTTGATACATATGCACAAGGTTAATGTCAACCCAGTACTTTATACATATGGCATACATTTCAGTTGACTTTCTTGCCAGTTTGCTCCCTCAAATTGGCCACTTCATGTTAACTGTCTCACCAGTGAAATGATCTGTAAAGCATGGCACATAGTTCAACATACACTATGTTAAGCATTAAAACCACTGAGGTGTTCTTCACTTTGTCATCCAGTCAAAGTTATATTTTCATTTTTATTTGGTATGTTAGGTAGAAAATATAGTATTTGTATTATTAGGACTTGACAGTTAATCATAGTTAATCCTAGATAATACAGGTGTCTGTAGGTATTAGATATTATTTTAGTGTGTGTCTTCGATCAATCGTGAAATTTGTCTTTAACAGTTTTCGGGTGTCCAAGCACTTACTTTACACACAATCTTAAGAAATCTTGGAATACCCAGAGTGCAACAACTAATCCAAAACAAATGTTTAAGATGGGAAATCAGGCTGCGAATTGCTACATTGTTCATCTTTGGGAAAATTAACAAAGTCCAAAACAATGAGTTGGCCCAACATGGATTTAGAAATTGAAGTCCAGTCATTTGATAAATGTTCGGGTTTAAACTTCAAACCAGATGACAAATGCATAGCAGAAGCTGCTGCTAATTTTATTGCAATAAAGAGGGAGTATTTCATAAAATAATTTTGCCCAGAAACACTTAATTGTGATTAATGATTGTGATCATGGTCTTAAGCCATATAAATTTGTGTAATAATAACACAGCCCTATTTTTTCATTAATTGCAGTTTTCTCTGAAATTCTATGACTGTAAATCATAAATGCATAGTCAGTCTGCATATGCACTTCGATAGTCGTTATTTGATTTGTCATCTTGATGCACTGGGTGTGTCCGTATGTCATTTATGGTAATGGAATATGGCAGAACAAAAACACGCTCACGCCTGCAGAATTCCCTGTCCCACAATCTATCTTCCTGATTCTGTGCAGTTGTTCAGTTGTGACACAGTGCATGCTTGTGTGTGCTGTGAAGACCCTCTCGGGCCGTCTGGGATCTAGTTTGATGTGAAAACCACAGACATGAACTCTTTTCACTGCTATCTGTTCCCCTAAGGCTCGGAAACACTTAGTAAAAACCTGGCCAAAAGAACAGGGAGTAAACACTTAACACACGCACACACACACAAAACACACACACCGAGTGATACAGCATACACTGTCAGACACATGCTGGATCGATTAGCACTTTTGAGGCCACAGAGAAAAATACTCTGAGAAAGCACAAAGTTTATTAGAGGCATGTTTCATACTCCCCAGAATCACTGTATAAATGAAATCTTCCATGTTTGGCTTAAATATGAGTTTTTCGATCGTTTCCACAAACACAGGGTTGAGGGAACATAAGAGGAATCAAATACCTGTAAAGTCACAGCTGACAGAAAGAAGATCATAGCGTTTCAAAAAGCTCCCCTATATTGTGACACTGTTTGCTTGTCGCCTGTTGGCTCTTCATGCTGTTTGGGATGAGGTAGTGGGTTTGGTAGAGCGAATATAGTTTATCCACCTTAAAACATAAAATGCTCAGACCAGATATGCAATACTACCATAAACCTGCTGTGGATATTGTGCAGCAATTGTATAATGGAAATAAGAGCTACATGGGTAGTAATAGTCCTCAGTATCTGGCAGTATGCAGCAAAGAGATGTACAGAAAATAAATGGATTTGCTTAGTCAAACCTTAGAAACTGAAACTGTACAAAGTTGAAATAAGTGAAGCATATATATAGCAACAGGTCAAGTTCTTAGCTATATATATATATATATATATATATAATTGTCTCTGAATGTGTCAGTATGCCCCAGAAAATGTGCTAGTCACAAAGTCAAACATTGTGTGTCGTCGTTCTGAGGCCTTTCAGAACAGCTATAAACACCTTTGCCTTGACATGGTTGGGCGACTTATTGTACAGATTTGTTGGTTTCGAACACATCTCGGCCTTTACCCTGAGCAACAGCAAAAAAAGAAAGACTTGTGCTGCTACCAGGAAGTTTTAAATTAAAATTTGTGTTTAGAGATATCACTCCACCTCTAATTGTGACTCTTTCTTCACCAGAGTGATTCACCTGCCACTCAACTAACAATACATCTTGGGGACACTGGGCCCCAACAAGCAATGACAGTAATGGGTTATGGTAATACACACCATGTAATGATGATATAAATTATAATAATAAACTGTCAAAGATTATGGCATTACTGTTTAGGCAGTAGCAGATCAATGAGTGGGGTGGCTTTATGGAACTATTGGATTTGTATATGATTTTAAATTTACTGGACCAGCCAGCAAAAAGCATTCTCATCTGATTATTTTATCTGTATTCAATTCTCAATTGTACTTCCTGAAAATGTACTATATCACCACATATAATATACGCTTACATATACAGATATATTGCAGTCCAGGTGTCAGTTGAACTGTTCTTACACCATGTCTACACAGAAAGTGAAATGTGAGCAACATGTTAGCAGCAGCAGCCCCGATGCTCTGTGTATGTCTACACAGGAGGCATGTATAGCATGAGTAAACTGCAAGCCTATTAAAATAGGAACTTAACTGTTCCATTACAGGTGTATGAAAGTGATGACTGAAAAACGCGACTGAAAATCACGACTGAAACACTTTCTGTGTAGACACCGTTAGTCTGTCCCCTGGGCAATGTGTCACAGGGACATGCAATCCCTTCTCTACAATAAATTGGCAATTCGCAGGGGGGCTCATGTTCATGAATTAGGATAAGATGGGGCGTAAAATTGACAAAATAGACAGATTGGTGCTTCAACTGCAGTGATGCAGAAATGGCACTGGGCTGTTGTAGTTGTCGATCTCAAAGCATGTCTGATAAATCCTTAGAAAATACAAAATGTAAAGCTGTTCTATGTAATCCATTACTCCCTGGGGCTGGTAGATAGGTTTGGTAAGAGCAGCACAGTCTGAGGGGATGTTTCAATGGTTTTAGGTGTGTCTGATTAGTCTGTTAAAAGCAAACACTAGAAAAGCAGCAGAAATAAAACTCTTCATCCAGGCAAAGCAGGGAGCTTATTGAAGCGGACATTTTCATCAGCTACCCAAAGGGTGAGGCTGAGATGGTGTCGCCTCAGTTTGGTCTGTCAAGATGGGTTGTGGCCGATGATGTCTGTTCATGCGGGGCAGGTAGAGGGAGGGGCGGAAGAAGCTTTGAGGAGGAAAGGTGGTGACAAGGAGGTCCAGCCACTTACGCTTCAAACAGCTGGCTTTGCATTCTGCATGAAGGGGGAGGAAACAACAGTGAACCAAATGACAGCCATTCACTGTGATCAAAAGGACGATACGGTTTCTTGCCGTGGATTTGGAGAATCACATGCAGACTTTGGCTCTCAGGCCCCTCAGTATCTACACAGTGGGGCTCTGTTTTCAGCACTGCTCGCTGCCAAGTAATGTATCTGATGTTTCTTCTTATCTTCATCACCTTCATTTAAAACATGAGGTGATACGGCTACAAATATTTGTATTATTTAGAAACTGTCAAAAATTAACATGAATTCAAATCAAACAGGCATATTGCCTGTTGGACACCTTTTGTCAAGTTGTTTGCCTTGTGTGCTGGCACAGTGCACATCTCCTCTGCTTCCCAGATTACCATGCTGTTGACACAGCTTCCCAGTGCATTTCCATGTGTGGGATCCGTTTCACCGAACAAATTGGTGTCAAACATCTCGCTAACTCTCCTACTACCTAATCAATAGGGAATTCATGGTGTGAGTGGGTGTCATCTTTCCATCTGTGTCCCACTTGTTACATATCACAGAGTTGCCAGCCATCTGCCAATTTTTTAGTGCTCACCATTATTGTTGTTCAGATTTGTCACGCAGCTTGCACAGAAGCTGGTTACTCCTCCACACAACACCAACATATTTGCCAGTATCATAGATAAACATCTTGTTGACATTTACCACATCATTAGGAAAGCATATGCAAAACGGTTTTGAGATTTACGGGGATAACGTGTTCACTGTTAATGTGCATAAATAGTTTACAAACCGATGTTGAATGCACTGATAAGCGGATTATTTGACAGAGCATTGAAGGATGAACTGAATGAATGAAAGTAACCTACTTAAGCTGTTTTCACATCTTTTGAAGTGGCCTGTTATAAAGATTCATATTTTTATGATTAGAATTACAGATCAGTTCCTTTTACCATACTGATTTCCACTCTGTTTTTTGCAGACCGATATCAGAGAGAGAGATGACCCTTGTTTTGTCCATGAATCCTTTCCTGGACCCAGAGGGAGA
The DNA here is from genome assembly GCA_033238685.1 of Lates japonicus. Classification (NCBI taxonomy): domain Eukaryota; kingdom Metazoa; phylum Chordata; class Actinopteri; family Centropomidae; genus Lates; species Lates japonicus. Next base: position 1,695,723 of record BRZM01000024.1, read on the forward strand.
CCCTCCGCTCTCCGCATATCAGCCCATATGGGAATCGGAGCGCTGCACCAAGACCTGCCTGTCAAACCCTGCGCCGCCATGCAGCTCTGAAGAGCAATTTACACAAGGTACACGCACCAACACAGATGTTCATTCAGTCATTTTTTAAGCTTGATTTAATGAGATGCTGTTCCACAAAACAAGCTCAGGCTGTGGTATGGAACAGGGTCTTAAATAAGTTAGCTGTACAGGTTTGTAAAAGCAGTCCTTAGAGTGTCTTACCATGTGGTATGGACTCCTTTAATTTATTGGGCTATGGTCCAATTTTTGTTTGTGTACATTACGAAAACATACAGTAATGTTGAGATGTAGTAACATGAAACGGTGCAGTTGATTTATGGTAGTGTTCGCTCTCTTCAGGACCCCCCTGTAGGCGAGTTCCTGATCATGTTTCAGTGTCAAGGATTGCTTACTTCAAGAGGAAGTTTGTTGATGATGATGATGAGCCTTCCTTCAGTTTCAGGACATACTGCCAGACTGTAAGTATTAAGACACTGATATTCCCAAAGGGGAGCACACAGCATATCCCAAATGACCTAATTAGAATGCCATATTGTAGTAGACTGCACTACTGTAAATAAAGAAGAAAAATCACAACTGGTCAAATTGTATGTAAAAAATCTGTCTCTACATCTAACAGTCACTGTTAAGTGAGGACATGCAAATCAAGAATGCATCCAATTAACTTACGCTTTACTAAAATGATTGCACAACATTTATCATCAGAAAATTATTTGAAAGAAGGTACAAAGACTGATACTGTATCCAAAATCACTATTCAGTCAATACTCCCTATATGATAGACTCTAATTTGAATCATCATAATTCTGCATCATCTCTGACCTATAGTTTCAAATAACTTTAATTTTGGCATATAAAAGTGCATTGTGGGATTGTTTTGCAATATGTAGTGTACATGCCAGGGTGCACTACATTTTTGTTCCATTGTGGGTAAGTTATGAGGGCAATGTAGTGTATCAGTTTGGACAATCAAATGAGATTGCAGACAGTAAATATAGAATATAATACATACAACACAGTAAACAGGGATTGATGCAATGTAATACTGAATCAGCATCCCTGCCTTTTTGAACTAACTGACCAGGCTATATAGATCTAATGGGATACCGTCCCCCAGGTTGCACCAGTTTTGGAGGAGCGTGCCCACGTGCTGCGTCTCTCCCTGGAGAAGATGAGGTTCATTGACGACCCTGAGGCCTTCCTCCGACGCTCCGTTCTTGTTAACAACCTCCTTCGGCGTCTGCGAGCTGAGATCCTGCTCCAGAGCACCGACTGGTGCTTCCCACCAAACCCAGCGTTCGCCACTGGCCCGTGCGTCCTCCCGCCCGGGACTAACCCCGCCCACCAGGCGCTCCACGGAGCTGTACCTACCCGGATCTGCTTAGCACCCCAAGCCGGACCACCCTTCCGTAAGCGCTTTCGAATGGTCCGTGGAGGACAGGGGGATCTTCGCCCGGACTGTGCCCAGACATGCTGTTGCATCTACGCAGCGGCAGCTGCTGCAGGACACTACCTCCACCTCCCATTCTCCATGTATGATGCAGCACTCTCTACCTGCCCTTCTACACCGCACTCCTCCTCGTTTTTTCAGCTAGCTAGCCATAGTAAGTTAGGGCTGGCCGTGGCCGTGGAAGAGCGTGATGATGAGGATGAAGATGTTGAAGAGGAGGAGGAAAATGAAGAAGAGGAAGAGAGGGAAGAGGAGGAGGAGGAGGAAGATGATGAAAGAAGACAAGCAGGGCCCTCTATTGATGTTGTTAAAGGCAAGTCAAGCCAGAAAGGTAGGACTAGGACCTTGCTGGGTCACACACACCCAAGGACAGAGGAGGACAGCTGCATGACAGATAGGGTAGAAGAGGAAGAGGAGGCAGAGCAGGAGGAAGAAGAGGAGGAGGAGGAGGAGGAGGAGGAGGAAGAAGAGGAGCAGGTTGTGAGACCTTGTCAGTGGGCCTCAGAAAGAGAGCTCCACAAGGTTAGCTTCTGGCACCGCAGGGCTCATAGACAATGATTGTGCTTTGTGAGAAATTACTTACATTCTACATCTGTTAGAATGAAAATGTAATGATGACGACAACTGTCATCAGTTGAAGATTATTCAGATGAAGGTGAGCGCTACCTACTCTATTGTAATGCCAAGTCAACTTTATTTTAATGGTCTAATATACTCTACACACAGACAAACTCAATCCAACTCTATTGCTAGTGTTACGGTCAGATGAAAAATAGAAGATTCTTGGCCTCTCTTGGCACTGGAAACATTTCTCAAGCAATTATGAAGGCTGAGGTCACATATGGTGGGATGTGTAATCCCAAAGGTGAAGTGAAGCTTGCTATTGCACTGTCTCCAAGACCATTTTCAAGCCCCACAGCACAAAACTAAAGGTCTCAAATGGGGCTTTATATTGGTGCAACGGTCTCATTTCAGGACCCTAAACAAGCCTATGAAATGAAGGGATGTGGATATGTGAGTGTGTGCTTCTGTGTATGTATGTATGTGCGTGTGTTTGCAAGATACGATGTAGCATTTTAAAACTTGATTTTAAGCTGTTTCTTTTTATTATTAAACATGGGTTACACATGATTATGTGTGCCTGTTGATTTTGATGCTGTCTCAGGCAATGGCGAGCGAATGTGCTGCGGCGGCGGCACAACATGTGTTCCTCAAATTATTTTAAGAGACAACAATCATAAACATTGGAAATGTTAAATCACAATTTCAAGTGCCTTAGTGTTTTTATAGATACATGTATATTGTGTGTTAATGTAATTGTTCTTGTTACTAAGTAGCTATCTTGCATTCCAAATGACTGCGTTTGACTAAAACAGGGCATGTAGTTAAATGCAGGGTTTTTTTTTCAACTGTCGTTAAAAGGTTAAGGTTATAAATCAAACTACAGTTCCTCACCCAAATGTGTTCTGTTTGTTTTTAGTTCAAAATGCATGCATTTCTAGCACTACCTGTCTTGGCAATGCACAAACAGAAAGCCATCCTTCAAGGACAGTTCAAAAAGCCTTGAGTCTGTTCAAAACCTCATTCACATTTGTTTGATTCAAGCAGAAAAGGCTTGTTATAGTTTGATCGGTCTGTCCGTTGATGAGTGATTACCAAAACTTATTCGAATCTAAAAACGTCAAATGGGATGTCATACTAGATTTAAATTTCATTAGATACTGTAAATACATAAACACCAATGTCGGTTTTGCTGTTATCCCCACAATCAGTTGTTCTGGGGATTCAAACAAACAAACGTCTCATAATCCAGCAACAAACACTGAATCAACGTTCATTCACTCGTTACATGCTTAACTGAATTAGCCTCACTTTTTTATAATGATCAACAAAATGCTTAAAAGAACTCATTTTGGGAAATATGCTTATTTGCTTTCTTGCCGAGAGATTGGTGGGTGAACTGATATTCCTGTCATGTCTGTGCAGTAAATATGAAGCTGGAGCCAGATGATTAGCTAGACTGGAAACAGTGAAACACCTAGCCTGGTTTTGCCCTGAGGAAACAAAATCCACCTACCAGAACCTATGAAGTTATAGTTATATGGTTTTATATAACTTCCTTATTTTCCACTGGGCCTAGCCAAGAAATCGTCTACTACATAACCTCCCCCACATAACCAAGCATGTCATTTTTACACTTCAGGTGTTGTGCAGATTAAGCGAACAAGATATGCCATGTTAATTAGTGACCTTAGAGGTGTTGGTAGGCAGATTTTGTCACCATTGGATGGAGCAGGCGGGCTCTTTACCCCTGTATGCAGTTTTTAGGCAAGCTAATCACCTCCGGGCTCCAGCTTCATATTTACTGTACAGCTATGACAGAGATGTCAATCTTCTCGTCTAACTCTTAGTTAGAGAGCACAAAAGAATATTTACCAAAATGCTGAACTATTCCTTTAATTATCACAGTATGCCCTGCCTTTGTAGATTCACACCTGTGTGTCGCCTGAAGTTCCTGGCCTTTGAAGCATCTAGAATTGAGCTTGGTGGAGTGAAATCACATTGGTTGTAGAACATTGTCAGCCTGTTTGGGTATAAATTGGTGAGTGTATACCGTATGTCATTTTAATATAAAATAGACCCGCGAGGAGCTGACAGACAAACAGATATGAAGGACAGGACTGATAGAATACCAAACCAGTTCCAATCTATGAAAATGAGCCTTTCTGCCGTGGTATGGCATGATCAGTGGTTTCTTGTTTGTCGGTGTGTCTCTTGTGTGGCATTTCTGAAGTTTAGGGTCCTCACACTGATGACAAACCCAAACCAAAGTTGTTAAAGAAATGGAAAGCTGTATCTATCAATAGTGATTTTTTCCTTCTTCTTCTTTTTTTTGTGGTCTCAGTTGGTTTGCAAGGTGGAGTTATTCCTGCCTCGTCCTATCTTTTTCCTGATGTACAAAACTGACAGTTTGCATCCTCAATGGCATCAGTGACACATCTACAACAAGACGAGTACCAGCCTATTTAATTGTAATTCTCTAAATCCTGTTATTATCGGTGGTATTTTTAACATGAAAGAAATTTGACAAAGCAATATTTGTTTCTGAGACAAGAACATGTAAAACTGCATTGTCTGTTATTGAAAACAACAAAGGAGCAAGTCTGCTCTGATAATTTTATGTGATGTTCTGTGACAAGTGTAAAGATCAGTAAAAGAAATGTTGAAAAAATACTGCCTTCTCTTTTATTCCTTCCCGTTTCAACAGTGGTGATTCTTGCAGCCTTCAAATACAATACAATGAGATGCGCGTGTGTTAATGTTGGTGTGTGAATTTCTCTTTATTGTCTTGCCTCCCATCCTGTCTGCTGTTCAGTGGAGTGCGGCACTGCAGCTTATTGCACTCGCCAAATGTCTCTCAGGTGTCACTTTGCTGCTCGATTCTTGTTAATCTTTTTGACATTACGCTCCGAGCAGTCACCTCCACACTCCTCCCTGCACTCCCCGTCATATCTATTGTCCCTGCAATATTCTTATTTGTCGTAACATAAAATATCTACCTGTGTCCCATACAACCTAGAGGTAAGCTAGAGACAATTTGAAAATATATTTTTCCATACTCTATCTACAAGCATAATGCAGTCAGTGCTTACACAGTACTGTCATCCACTGGTATTACTGGGCTTTAAGTTAAATGTTCTTTTGATCCAGTAATAGCACTGCACTATGTGTGCCCTAATTACTGGATTATTTCTAATACTGCACAGGTTTTGTGTGACATTGCTCTGGATTGCTTGAAAGCAGCTAAGCCATTGTAGTACATACTGTAGGATGTGTGTGTGTGTGTGTGTGTGGGCATGTGTGCCTCTGCGTTGGTAGGATGTAACTGTGAAGTGGGGAGGTTAAATCACGGGTCTGAACATCTTGACAGCTCTGTTGCGAGGTGAGGATGGAAGATCATCTTTTCACGACACCTCTGCCGCAGGGGTGTGTATATCCTGCCGTTCAGCCTGCCCCCATCCTTCTCTGCTTTCTGCTTCACATCCCTCAGTATCACTATCTTTCATCTCATTACTCTTACTATTACTGGACTGACCTTTTAACAGATACACAATTGCAAAAGCAGCATACATGATCACACTTATATACATTTTTATAAAACCAGACTCAAGTGAAAATTCAAGGTGCCTAACAACTATATTGTAGTTATGTATAGTATGTGTATTGATCATACTATATTGTAGTTATGTATAGTATGTGTATTGATCATACTATACTGTAGTTATGTAGTTTTTTTTTATTGTAATTGGCAAAAAAAAGTTGTCAATTTTGCATTTATTTTTCACCAATTATCCATTACTTTTTGTTAACTATTTCAACAATTTATCTACACTTGTAACTAGCTATTTTATCCATTCATTTCTAGTTTTAGCCAACTACTTCATCCATTTATCCAAACGTTTTAGCTACAACTGTCTATTCATTGCTTTTAGCTGTTTTACTGTTTTTAGCTTTCCTTTTAGCTAACCTTTCCAAAATGTCTAGCCATTACGCTGACCGATTTGAATTATTAGCTAACTATTTTTAACCATTCATTTCTAACTATTTTGCCATTTATCCATTATTTTTAGCTATTTCAACTTTTAGCTATTTCACCCTTCATTCATTTGTTTTAGCTATCTTCTTCTAAACATTTATCCAATACTTTTAGCTAATCATTTCAACTGTTATTACATTAGATTCATTAAGTAAAGCATTCATTAAATTCACCTAGCAATTTTAACAATTGAAATTTTTAATGTAACTGTTTTAGGATGGGTGTATACTGTTATGATTCAGTCTTTCTTTGGGGTCTGTAGGTGTGGTTTGGATTAAGTGGTAGTGACCTACTGATACACACGTGAGGGGGGCGTGGTGTTTTGGGGCTCATCAACCCAGATTGGCGGCAGGTGAGGGAGAAAGTGTGGTTGGCAAGACGCCACCGGGAAGAGGCGGACGACAGGGCACAAGAGGGAAAATGGACGGAAAACGGACATTCAACTCACCCCACCACTTTTCATTGATTGACGCTCAAATTAAACTGAGCCACCTGGATCGGAGAACGAGCTGGCCGCTGGAACCAGGACGGACGTCGGAAGGTACCGTTGGGTCGATTCCGCCGTCCCTGAGGAGCGCGAACCGCCGTACCGGGTGAGTCCAAACACACAACCCCCTCCAGTTAGGAAAGTCACACACTCACCCAGGTAAGAACAGGCCAACATCATCGCCTGTACAACACGCAAGGGTTGTGACAGGCCTTTTTGTTACATGTTGGGCTAGCCTAAGAGGGATTAGTTATGTCGTCGAGTCTAGGTTAGCTTAGCAACGTAACAATACTCACTTGCTCCTTTTCACACCGAACTCTCAATTGCAACGCCAGGTGTTCAGGTGTACAATTTACTTTGAATGTGTGGTTGTTGTTGTTGTTTTTTCACAACTTCCTCAAATTAGTTGAGTAATTCAACAATGCTTTCACCCCCTGGCAACTGCAGAAGTACCCTCTGAGGCACAAGAGCCTGATTCTGGCAATCACTGTGCTCATGTGTACACAATGGCACATAATTACTAAAAAATTTATAATAATTAATTAGGTGCATAAACATGTA